>JASCZI010242162.1:0-36141 GCA_036250425.1 Stylosanthes scabra | reverse complement strand
ATTTTTCTTTATGTTGTTTCTGTGTTTACTATTAGAATGATACTAGATCATGAAATGTTATATTCTTTTTTCTACTGTGCAATCTGGTGAATGGTGTTTTGTATACTACTCTATTTGCCTTGAATGTGTGCTCAGTATGTCAATATATTAACTTCTTGACTTTTGATGATTGCAGCAAAGTATGATATTGCAATATCAACAGCATGTGCTGGTCTTGATTATATTGTGGTGGAAACAACAAATGCAGCTCAAGCTTGTGTTGAGCTGCTTTGTTGAGAGAATCTTGGTGTTGCTACATTCATGATATTGGTAAACTTTTTTAACCATCATGTTTGTCTGATCATTTTTAACGTTCAGGGTAGTCTTAATAGAGTTGTTTTACCATAGTCTCTGTTGGATTTGTATAAACTCGAGTGGACTCATTGCCTAGCTGCTGATCTTAGGTTCATACCATTCCACTCCTGGCTTCTACTTCGCTTTAAAAGTTTCTGCTGATTATATATTCGTATCTCTGTCAAATACTAAAATTAACATTTCAAGTACTTTGTTTAAGTGTGTAGATTCTGTTGTTGAATGAGACATTTGATTGACGTATGTGATCATGAGATCATCTGGTCTTTGGAATCTGAACTGGTTCAACTGGAACTTATTGTTAAACCATTCCTATATTTTTGGCCAAAGCCAATATACTATGGTCATTTATGCACTTGAACTAGATAGCGTGAGGTTTTTGTGTAGTCCAACTTCATCTTTGGAAGTTTAAAGCAGTTGAAAGCCTTTTCTGTTTTTGAAGAATCTATTTGTCATGCACTTACAGGTGCAAGGGAGTGAAAAACATGCCAGCTTCTTAACTTTGAGTTCCATATACATACTGTTATGAATGATCTGTTGTATTATTTTGCTATACTGATAGCACATGGAAGTGAAGTTAATTTGATATTTATGACTATGACATCTTTTTCTTTATGTAATCAGGAGAAGCAAGTTGAACTTCTTCCAATGTTAAAAAAGAAAGTTAGCACCCCTGAGGGGGTTCCCCGCCTTTTTGATTTAGTAAAGGTTCATGATGAAAGAATGAAGCTTGCTTTCTTTGTTGCACTGAGAAACACAGTTGTTGCTAAGGATCTCGACCAGGTCAATTACACTTCTCTAGTAGAAAACTTGGCCTTTTTTTTTATGTTAATAACGGCTTAATGTAATCAATATTATTTTGTGAAAAACTTTTGGACAATATAATAGACAGCTACTGATATCAGTGAAGGTAGCAATTGATCCTTTTCCCTCTTGAAATTTTTAGGCAACACGTATAGCATATGGTGGCAACCATGAGTATCGACAAGTTGTTACCCTTGATGGTGCACTTTTTGAGAAATCAGGAACAATGAGTGGTGGGGGAAATAAACCGCGTGGGGGGAAGATGGGGACATCTATTCGAGCTACAAGTGTGTCTGCAGAAGCTATTGCGAATGCTGAAAAGGAGTTGTCTGAATTAACTAATAAATTGAATGACATTCGCCAAGGAATAACGGATGCTGTGAGACAATATCAAGCCGCTGAAAAAGCTATTGGTTCTTTGGAAATGGAGTTAGCTAAAAGTCAGAAGGAGGTAATCCTTAGTTCTGAATCTGAAAAGATACTTTTCTTTGAGTTGTTGGTGCAGGGCCTCGAGGTTTTATGCTTTTCTACCATCCTTCTGCAGGTTGATAGTTTGACATCACAACATAAATACATTGAAAAGCAACTTGATTCCCTTGAGGCTGCATCAAATCCACCACGGGATGAGCTTGATAGACTGAAATAGTTGAAGAAGGTTATTTCTGCAGAAGAAAGGGAGGATAATAGACTTACTGATGGATCTAAACGACTAAAGGAAAAGGTTGGTAATTCCTGTGAGCTGAGGGTTAACTAGGAAGGCTTGTATTTAAATGTTTTTTGACTTGGCAGGATGTTGAATAAATCTTATATCTTTTGTTAACTTTGGGTTGGCTCAATCTTCTCTTCAGGCTGCAGAGCTTCAGAAAAATATTGAAAATGCTGGTGGGGAAAAATTAAAATCTCAAAAGGCGAAGGTCCAGAAAATTCAGTCTGTAAGCAACTTTTATACCGAGAACTATCAAGTCAATATGATTGTGTCAGTACTAATGGTTCCTATTTGGCAGGATATTGATAAGAACCAATCAGAGATAAATCGTCACAAGGTCCAAATAGAGACAGGACAAAATATGATGAAAAAGTTGATTAAGGGAATTGAGGAGTCAAACGACGAGGTAAAGCGCCTTACTGACGAAAAAGTAAAGTTGGAGGCCAATTTTAAAGAAATTGAACGGAAAGCATTTGATGTTCAAGAATGCTATAAGAAAATAGAAAAGGTTTGTTTTCTTGTCTTTCATGAAAATCATAGTGCTTTTATATCTTTTTGTAAATGTATATTGATTTTGGTTGTTATTTTATTGTATTTACTCCTTTTTTTATTTTTATTTTTGATGTAGTTGATTAACGAACATAAGGATGTGTTGGATGAAGCAAAGTCAGAGTATTAAAAGATGAAAAAAGCGGTCGACGTATTGCGGGCATCTGAGGTACTGTGTCTTGTATGTCTTTTTCATCTTACTTCATATTTGGAGTTTTCTCATTGCAGTCAATAATTTTTAGGTTGATGCTGATTTCAAACTAAAAGATATGAAGAAAGCATGTAAAGAATTGGAAATGAGGGGGAAGGGTTACAAGAAAAGACATGATGAGTTGCAAACTACTATTAGCAAGCATCTTGAGCAGTAAGTCATTAGTTATTTGGGATTTTGCTATCTTTCATGTTGAAGTTCTCATAAGGTTGTACACTTGTTGCAGAATCCAAGTTGATTTAGTAGATCCTGAAAAGGTACAGGCTACATTGGCTGATGATAATCTTAATGCGGCTTGTGACCTTAAAAAGGGCCTTGAAATGGTTGGATTGCTTGAAGCACAGCTTAAGGAGATGAATCCAAATCTTGATTCAATTGCAGAGTATGAGTTTTTATAATTTGTTACCCTGGTTATCTTTCAACTTGATGTTTCCTAATGAATTTTTCTTTTTGACCGTTAGGTACCGCAAGAAGGTACAATTGTACAATGAGCGAGTTGAAGAACTTAATGCAGTCACTCAGGAGCGAGATGATATAAAGAAGCAATATGATGAATGGAGGAAGAAGAGGTGTGCATATATATATTTTTTATTAGCATGATCCAATTATATATTATATGGCTTATGTAGATTAGGCAACTGACTGAATTGGATTTGGTGGTTGAATTAATTGATGAGTTGGTTTGGACAAAATATTACCTGAATATGCTGTTTCAGATTAGACGAGTTTATGGAAGGCTTTAATGCCATATCTTTAAAGTTAAAGGAAATGTATCAGATGATTACACTAGGAGGTGATGCAGAACTTGAGCTGGTGGATTCTTTAGATCCTTTTTCTGAAGGTGTTGTGTTCAGTGTTAGACCACCAAAGAAAAGCTGGAAAAATATTGCTAATCTATCGGGTGCAGAAAAGGTTCTCTCTCTCTTTTTGCTGTCTTTTACTTATCTATTCGGCCTCAATTTATGTAAAGAAAAATAATTTTGTTTAAGCAATTATTCTAGTTTCTGTGACTCTTAGTTTAATACTAGTATACATTAACAAAAGTACCTTCGTTTACGATGTTGTAAAAATCAAACCAATCAGTTGAACTTGATCCGTTAGCTTGTGAGCTGTTATTAACTTCAGTTCAAGAATTTTTCTTATTATATTGTAATCACTTGTTCAGTTTCCATGTTATTTTTCACAATATTGTTTCATGGATACTAATCTTATTCTTGTTGAATTTATATCCATTTTGCAGACTCTTAGCTCATTGGCTCTTGTATTTGCCCTTCATCATTACAAGCCCACCCCCCTTTATGTAATGGATGAAATTGATGCTGCCCTGGGTAAATGCTAAACTTTATAAAAGCAAGTTTTCTTTTGATTCCAAGTTCTATGTTGTTTTTGCGGTGTACTGAAACCTGTTTGTTATGTGATTTTGCAGACTTCAAAAATGTATCTATTGTTGGGCATTATGTGAAGGATAGGACCAAGGATGCTCAATTCGTGATCATCAGGTAGGTTTGGCAGTGATACTTCTAGCATATGTTCATATCTGTGCTACTATCATTCTCATATATGCATTTGACTAATCCAATACAAAATTTCCCCCTTCCTTGCAGCCTCAGGAACAATATGTTTGAATTGGCCGATAGACTAGTTGGGATTTACAAGACTGATAATTGCACGAAGAGCATTAGGATCGATCCAGCGAGTTTTGTTGTATGCCAAAAGGCTGCTTAAAAGGTTTGTGAGGCTGCTGCTGCTGCTGCTAAGATTGACTTATTGTTCATTATAGTATGAACACATGCATGGGACCTGAAATTTATATGTATGTAGTTTTTTGTTTGTTCTATCAGCTTGTCTTCCCATAAATTAATGTTCTTATTGATTTATATGGAAGGCTTAATGTATATAATATAATATCTGTCACCCAGAATAGTTTTAGTTTCAACTTTCATGTTAGATTATCAGCTGAAGTGCATTATTTAATGGTAGAAAATCAAGAGTGTGAAATCTAGGAAATGGTTTGGCACTCTCTTTTGCTAACCATTCTATAAACTTGTTGCATTCGTTGTGTAATTGTGTCAAAATTTGACCGACTAACTCCTTTTCAGTCAGTTGTATTGTATGCCTTAATGAGAGAATTCTGATGTTCTGTTATTGCTACTCTTAATCAGAGCCAAGATCAGTCTCAGGATTTGGAATGTTCATTGATTAGAAAGGTAATGTCGAAAATTCAATGATTTGGATGTATAATATAATGCACTAATTGAATTATGACAGAACAATATAAATTAGTAAAGATTGTCACCCAAAAAAAATTAGTAAAGATAAATATGTCAATATATTGTACACGCATGAAACGCACGTAAATTTAATATTGTTTGTACTACAAGGACATATGTATATATATATGGTTAATGCTACATGTATCACGTTACGCCTTCATATATTCTATTTATAATACGAAAAGTATAAATATCAATATAGAAAAATTTATAAAATACATAAATATAATATATGATAGCATAAAAATAATATATTTTAACATAAAAATAAAATTAAAACAAAAAAAGACAAGAAATATATGTAGGTGAAGACAAGAATATATGTAGGTGTATAATAATACATATAGATTAATTTATATATATATTAATTTTAATTATTAATATTTAAATATAAATTAACATATTTAAATGTTTTATAAAATATTAGACACAAAAAACACACGTATTAAACGAGAGCCGTCCGATACTGCCGTACAATCCAGCTCAGCTAAGTGACCGGTAGCTCATTAGTCATTAGTGTGTGTCCAAAATGGTCTACCAAAATTTTTTTGGGAAGATTCATAAGAACAAGACACGTTGACAACAACTGAAGAAAGTGGAAAGTAGAAACCAAAATCGATTACCTCGTGAAAAAGAAGGGGGACTAAAAATTCACCTTTTTGTATCCCATGGTAGGTTTTCACAGTTAGTAGCTTAATGGGACCCTAAAATTTTGTGGCCACAATAACATTCTCATCCAAAATAATTCTCAGCAGCAGCATCATCATCATAATCCTTTTTTTCATCAATTATTATCATTGCTCTTCCTTATTAGTCTGTTGTTTTTTGTTTGAATTTTTAATTTTTCTTCTTTTGTTACTCTTTTCACAGTTCTCATCCAATTCACACCCACCATTTTTCTTCTTCCTATTCCATGGTTCTTCTGCATTCCCACCATTCCCAGAGAAAGAAACCACCTTTCCGCACCTTTTTCTCGACTTGGGTCAGCTCCGATTTCAAAATCTCAACTTGGGTTTTGTTCATCACCCACTTTCCCCTTCTGGGTCTCCACCCTTTTCACCTCACCTCATCAAAAAGACTAAAATAACCGCTTCTTTATTCTTACTCTCTCTTTCTCTTTCTCTC
Organism: Stylosanthes scabra; assembly: GCA_036250425.1. Taxonomy (NCBI): domain Eukaryota; kingdom Viridiplantae; phylum Streptophyta; class Magnoliopsida; order Fabales; family Fabaceae; genus Stylosanthes; species Stylosanthes scabra. The sequence goes on along the minus strand of JASCZI010242162.1, from coordinate 30,122 downwards.
TCTCTCTCTCTCTCTCTCTCTCTCTCTCTCTCCCTTGATCATCATAACCACCAATGGCTTCAATTGCTTCATTGCCATTTCTTGTGGAAGCAAATGCTGACACCACAGTGCTAATGCTTCACACTAAGAACAATATTCCTCGTCATGGTGCTGTTAAATTTCCATCAAAGTTCGGAACTTTTAGTGGCTCTTCAGCTTCTGAGAATCCAGGGTGTAGAGGATTGGGGCGTGGTAGAGTGCAACACAGGTGTGGAAGGCGCATCATAAGAGCTGCAGATAAGAGCTTTGGGAAAAGTGAGGATAAGGATGAGTCAGAGGATGATGTTCTTCAAGCCACCATTGAAAAGAGTAAGAAGGTTCTTGCTATGCAAAGGCAACTTCTTCAACAGGTGAAAATGATTTCGAATATGTTTCTTTTCTATTTAACAAAAAAAAAAAAGTTTAACTTTTTCATGTTGAGTGTCTTCAAAGTTGTTTGTAGTTGATTTACTTTATCCCCACCTTTTTTGTGGCTATTCGGTTGAACTTTATCATGTTAAGCATCCTTTTCTTTTGCAAAAGTAAATGCTGAGAAAAGGAAAGCAAATGGTGAGTAAAAAGCAATGGTTGATTTTAGCTTTAGGGTTATTAACTTGCTTATTCAGTTATGGATACTGATCATTGCATAATAATGACATAATCTAAATGTGGCTTTGTTATTTGAATGGGATAAGCTGGTTATTCTTTCTCTTCTGAATAACTTGCCTAAATTTTTAGGAGATTCTAGAGCAGTTAATCCGTTTGGTGAAATAACAGTAGCTGTAGCTCCTCTATCATGTATTTGCTTTTTCCAGTTTTTGTTTAAATTGTAATGCTCTGCGGTGCTTGATGCACATGTATTGAACACAATCTGGTATTGCGTTAAAGTGTTAAACAGATGTAATTAAAATATTAAAGAGTAGCCTGAGGCTGAGATTCGTGTGTGAGTTCAAGGGATATGAAGTTCTATAGTTTCCTCATCTATGATATTGGAGTTGATAATACAGATTACGTGTGTGTTTGGTTTGTCGTTGGCCATCTCCTAACGTACATTAGGATTGCCTCTAGGATTGTCTCGAATGAATACAATTGTGTTTGAATAATATTTGGTTTACTCAATGTGGATTGAGTTTTGCTCTAAGCGTTAGTGGAAGCAACAATTTCTTGCTTTACATCTATATTTCTCAACGTTACATCATTTGTTCTCTTTTATGTTTTATCATAATACGAGTCCGAACGGTGATCTTATGATGCTTCGCTGTGTATTTCAGATTGCTGAAAGAAAGAAGATGGTTTCTTCTACAGATGATGACACCGTTCCTGAATCCGAAGGGTATGAAAGCAATGATGAATCTGTGTCAAACCGCTCAAAACCACCGAAAACTTCCATCAGTCGAGGCAATGCTGTAGAAAACCAAAATGGTGCTGTCAATTTAAACAATTATGCCCATTCCAGTGAAGAGGAGATAATAGATGCCCCAACCCGTGAAATCGCTTCCTCTAGTTCATATATCAATGAACAATCGGAGAACAAAAGATATGAGACAATCAAGCCAGATACTTTGCCAGCCTTCCTTATGAACCCCGAAACATCCAGTCTAAAGATCGAACAGAATGTTGTGAACGAATCAAGTCCGCAGGTGGTTGCCACTAATGAAGCTGAAAATGCTGAGCAAGAAGGTGAAAAACCTCCACCATTGGCTGGAGCCAATGTCATGAATGTTATAATAGTAGCGGCAGAATGTGCTCCTTGGTCAAAAACAGGTAATTTTAAATAATTGTGATTATTCAATAGAATGTTTTCCTTCTGGAATGTGTGTCGCCAAGCTCCCCTATGATTATTTGAGATAGAAATTACTCAATCATACAATGGCTGCACCTAGTAAGTTGATTAAGATAGTTGAAGCTCTAGATTTGGCTGATTTTTTTGAAAGTTTTCTGTTTTGTTTGTATATTTGTCATTGCAGCTTTGTTCTTTAATTTGAGTTATCACACTAGCAACTTAGCCATCAAATGCGGCACTGCAACTAGTTTCTTGAAACAAGTCCATAAACTCTTACACTTATGTTCATTGATGGACCAAATTTTTCGATCTCTGGTTGGCCTTCAGTGCATGCTGTTCTGTTCTTATGTAATTTTCCGACTCACACCTGAACTTAACAGGTGGACTTGGAGATGTTGCTGGTTCATTACCAAAGGCCTTGTCTCGGCGTGGACATAGAGTGATGGTAATATGTTGTTTCATTGGTGAATATTCTGCATATTATGTATTCATGTGTGAGGAAAGATAATCTAATCTTCAAAATTACTCCTTGGTCGGTGAAGAATCGCATGAACACAATCTTTTCAACTGGGTGATGAAATGTGTTTGACCTACATCCATTGGTTCTTGGTTATATATTCCTTCTTTGCTTATTACATGCATTCTGAAGGGCGATTTTCCATCTTGTATCTCATTTGATATTTTTCCATTTAAATGGATAAAATCAAAATAATAGCCCTACATATAGATTATTGAAACAGATACTAGTGTTTATTTTCATATTTGTATTTACTCTAGGATACTTTCGAAATAGGTTGTTACTTAACAACAACTTCTAAAAAGAAAAACAACATGAGAGTCTCTCTAGGCCATAGACTTGTGTATTTTTTTTATTTTTTGTCCATATTTTCCTTTCTTTATGCTAATTGTGGATCCAATATATAGCTTGTATTATGGCTCATTAGATTATTATTAGAATACTTTGATGGGTTCTAAGGTTCGTTTTCTATGAATGTTTACTTTTATAACTTATTGCTCTCTTTTCTTTATCTCTTTGTAGGTTGTAGCACCTCGATATGGTAATTATGCTGAAGCACAAGATACGGGAATACGGAGAAGATACAAAGTAGATGGTCAGGTGTGAAGCAGCTACTCTATTCCTAATCGGTTATAATATGTTGATTTTTTGAATTGCTATTGCCTTGACTTTGTAATTCCCTACTTTTTCACTTTACAGGACATGGAAGTATTGTATTTCCAGGCCTATATTGATGGTGTTGATTTTGTTTTCATTCACAGTCCAGTACTTAGCCACATAGAGAATAACATATATGGTGGGAACCGAGTGGTAAGTTTGATATAAACTATAACTTTACGTAAACACCTAAGGTAAAAAAAAAATAAAGGAAGGGAGGAAGAAAACACAGAACAATCATATTTTGTGAACTATTATTGATTTTCTTCATTACTGAAATGATTGTGTGAGGAATGGCTAAAATGCTTTGGTGTTTTGATTTTAGGTATCCTAGAAACTCATCTTGCATTGTTACGTATTAAAGGCTGCTCCATTAAAAGAACCTATGTTCTTCTGCTCGTATTATTTCTTAGATTTTGACTCTAGCATGCGCTTTATTGTAACAGGATATTCTAAAACGCATGGTGCTGTTTTGCAAGGCAGCTGTTGAGGCACGTGAATCAAATATTTTGTTGTGAGATCAATTATACGAATATCCAGTTATAACATTATAGTACCTGATTGTAATTAATATGTCTTGTTTAATTTGAAAGGGACATTAGGCTACCTTACATAGGGTGAAAACAGTAAATGACTAGTTGCAAATTTTATTCAAGTGAATGTCTCTAGCATAAGTTCAGATTTCATCATCATAAAGCTAAGAACAAGGAATTTCGATCAATAGTCATAAGTCACTTCGGCACATGTATTCCTTATGAGATTCTGATATTTGCTTACTTTGAATATGAAGAAGAATTGAACTGAATGATTTTCAGGTTCCATGGTATGTTCCGTGTGGCGGTGTTTGCTATGGAGATGGAAATTTGGCCTTCATAGCAAATGATTGGCATACTGCATTGCTGCCAGTGTATCTGAAGGCATACTATCGCGACCATGGTTTGATGCAATATACGAGATCCATTCTTGTGATTCACAACATAGCTCACCAGGTTAGTTCTATGTACAATGATTTTAATGTAAGTTAATTCATTGTTTTGAATGGAGATAGAGATGCATATTTTCGGTTTTCGCTTACCAAATAAAACTAAAAGAAGTCAATATTATATATGTTTTCATGTTGAAATGAGATTGTTTATCTTTCTATAAAGCAAATCAAGTACATATCTTCTCAATAAATGAATCTAAGGTTGCATTGCTTGCGGATTACATCTAAAAGCAATTCTCTTATCTTTGAGCCAAATCACATAATCTGAGTTCCTGGTTTAAGTTTGAGATTTCATTGCATCTATTTTGATATGGCAAAGGAACTTTCATGTTCACACGCTTACTTTCTATGTAGGGTCGGGGCCCTGTTGATGATTTCCGCTACGTGGATTTACCGGCACACTACCTAGATCAATTCAGGTTATATGACCCCGTCGGAGGTGAACATTTCAATATCTTTGCAGCTGGTTTAAAGGCAGCAGATCGCGTTGTCACGGTTAGTCATGGATATGCGTGGGAAATTAAAACTTCCGAAGGTGGTTGGGGTTTGCATAACATAATCAATGAGAGTGACTGGAAACTGAGGGGAATTGTCAATGGAATTGACAACAAAGATTGGAATCCGAAGTATGATGTTCACCTGACATCGGATGGCTACGCCAACTACTCTCTCGAGACCCTTCATAGTGGCAAGCGTCAATGTAAAGCGGCCCTGCAAAGGGAGCTTGGTTTGCCTGTCCGCGAGGAAGTTCCGATATTGGCTTTCGTTGGAAGGTTGGATCATCAGAAAGGTGTTGACATCATAGCTGAAGCGATTCCTTGGATGGTCAGCCAGGACGTGCAATTAATCATGTTGGGGACCGGCCGGCCGGACCTAGAAGCATTGCTTAGACAATTTGAATCCCAACACCATGACAAAATCAGGGGATGGGTCGGCTTCTCCGTGAAGATGGCTCACAGGATAACTGCAGGTTCCGACATACTCCTAATGCCATCAAGATTCGAGCCGTGTGGACTGAACCAACTTTATGCCATGAATTATGGAACCGTACCGGTTGTACATGCAGTCGGTGGACTGAGAGACACAGTGCATCCTTTCGATCCGTTTAGCGAGTCAGGTCTCGGGTGGACATTTGACAGCGCTGAGACTCACAAGCTCATACACGCGTTGGGCAACTGCTTATTGACGTATCGCGAGTACAAGCAGAGCTGGGAAGGGCTTCAACGGCGAGGAATGATGCAAGATCTTAGTTGGGATAATGCTGCTCAGCAATATGAGGAAGTTCTTGTTGCTGCCAAATACCAATGGTGATTTCTTGTTGTGCAAGGCAAAGGAACTTATCAAATCGTTTATAGCCAAGATGTTTCTGAAAATTTTTCTATGTTACCATTGCATTGCAACCTTCATGATGTGAGTCCCTAGAACCATTTTTGTCATATAAACTAAGGATCATGTAATGCAATGATTATTGGAAGGTTCACTTACAATATATGAGGACTTGCTTGTGCTTGGGAAGAGGGGCATATAGGTCATTATCAAGAAGCTACTCATTTTTTATGTCTTTGAACGGATGTTTATATTTTTTGGTGACATTTATTTTATAAATTCAGTAGGATCTAATCCAGTTTAATTTTGTATTTAGGAGCTTTTGTGTTTTTGGTAACCTTCAAAAGTTTTTGTATTTATTATCGCAAAATTTGTGTATTTATGGTCAATAAGTTTGTATTTTTTATGTTTTTCTTCAAAAAGTTATCTTACTTTTAAAAAAAAATTGCATTTATTTATTTTCACAAAAATTTTGTTGTTATTGTCAATAAATTTCGGTGTTTTTTCCCCTTTGTTTCTCTAATATATTAGTACATAACATAATATTTCTTAAAAAGTTAAACTATTAATTAGAGATATATGAAAAATTTTATATTAAATACTCTTAAAGTTTACTTTGGTGTTTTTCAAATTTGGTATTACAAAGGGATGGTTTTATAATGCTTTTATTTCTTAGAAGTAGGTTATATCAAAGTAAAATATCAAGTATCACCCAAGGTATTTGTTAACTAATTTCCTAATTTTTTTTAGATAAGTAACATATGAAGTTCTTCCTATTTTTTTTTAAGATAAGTAAAATATGAAGTTCAAAGCAAAAGAAATTGATTATCATCTTTCTTTTTTTTTTTTTTTTTCTATTTTCTGTCTATTATTACTCATTATGGCAAAATGGCAAATAGTTGACATAGCAAATCCTTATATAGTTGTTTAAAACCTTGAGAATATATTCTTCTAATCTATACCTTCCACCATGTTTTCTTCTCTAATTTTACCTCCAAAGTCTTTACAAGTTTGGCACATCACACAAAATATCTCTTTAAACGATAGGTTCTTGGAGATATATATATATTTTACGGTATTCCTCGACTTAGTAGAATTATTGTTTTACAAGCACCATGAAACTTTTTTTTTTAAAAGAAAACGTAATTATCATTTAAAGAGAGTCAAAAGGCACTTATAGATACAGAAAATATCAGTTTTACACGATAGATTCTTGGATATATTTTTTTTTACGGTATACCTCGATTCAGTAGAATTATTGCTTTACACCATAGAAATGTAAGCAATACTAAACTAAGCAACACTAAATTAATTGAAAAAAAATAAAACCTATTCGATTTGATCTGATTCACACGAAGGATTCAAATTCAATTCTATTGGTTGATCTGAAGTATAATTCAACATTCTAGCAATACTTGTAAAGAAAGACGATGACATAGAACGTTAGAGAAAATGAGTACAAGAAAAAAACCTCTGAAAGAAGAAAAAAACCCTAAAACAAGAAGAAGGAAAGATGACAAAGAACCTATTATTGTGATTAATCCGTAGTAAAGATATTTTCTATTTTCAATCTGTGTCTCTGAACTTCATATTATGTTTACAATAATGAATGAAAAAGCCTACTTACACCATCTGTTTATAAAGTTAATTAAATATATGAGAATGTTGTAAGCTTAATATATGTTTGATTTATCAAAATTTGAAGGGAAATCACATGACCATTCAAAACTTCTCACTTTTGTAAGTTCGTAACTCTTAAACAAACGTATTTTCTGATGGTTCTAAATGATAATTTAGGCCCATTATTAAAGGTTGTTAGCTGTCAAATCAAGGCTGAAAATGCTTGTGCTTTTAAAAATCTTGAGCACCTCTCCAAAAAGCTTGCTTAAGTGAAAGCTTATTTAAGTTTTATAAAGCTTATTTAAACTTTTTTAAAATTGAAAACTTCATTTTCTCCCAATATTTCAATTTATAGAATATAATATTTTATTATTATATTTATTACTAATATAATCATTTTAAAATTTAAGAATAACTTTATCAAATACTGTCAACTAACTTTTGAAAGGCTAAAAGAGATCATGACATTTAAAAGTCTCAACACCAAGTCTAATATAAATGTCTAATTTTTTTTGGGTGACTATATAAATGTCTAATTGCTTGTAGTGATTTAATTAGTACTTATTATTATTATTCAAATAAGTCTATTTTGAGTTGTCAAAACCACCATAAAAAAATTTGTATTCTCGTTACAATGAAACAGTAATCCAATATCAAAGGGTACGTATAATTGGATATAAGCACAGTATGAAAGCTTTTTCCAGCTACCTAGCTAACAAAAAATCAGCCAATGTTAATCAATAATATTAAAAAAAAAAATTTAATTTATTTATAATTACTATCTTACCTTTATTTTTTTTTTATTTCCTAAGGTATCCCCAGTTTATTTTTTTTTTATTTCCTAAGGTATTCCTAGTCTGATAGACCAAGAACTAATCCTCCACGGATTTAAGCTCCATTTAATGATTTGTTACTGGCCAATGAGTTGATACATGTAGAGATTCGAACCCGATCTAATTTGGCTAAACATTAACTAATTATTGATTATCTATACTTTTTCTTTGTCCATGGATATAAGAACCTAAAACTTTTATAAGCACAATCTTAATTGTGATAAGTTGTCAGAAAACACAATAAATAATATGATTACTCAAAATTTAACCATAAACATAAAAAACCTAATGAGAAGGAGAATGCTAAGTCCAATTTATACTTCAAACCTTTGTCTTCCCTCCCTTTTCCTCTAAAATCAAAATTCACAATATAGCAGTATCACTCATCCACTTAAAATGATTAATTTATTTGCAAAATTACCACACCATATCTACAAAATGAAATTAAGAATCAGGAGGATGAAACACGAAACTTCATGGAGTAACTCAGTAACTTATATATATTGATTGCAACTAACACAAGATGATTGCTTTGCCATATGCTGATTCCTAAAACTGATGAGATTTTGGATAATCCAAACCATACAATGCAACAGAGGAACAGTGGTAATGACTGTGTTGTAGGATAACAAAACAGTGTTGTTGTATTTATGCTAAAACAATTCATCAAGATATAACCCTTTTCAATAATTATTGAAAAAATGAAAAATCAGGGTATAATAAGAACATGACTCTAAAAGCAACAATCCAAATATTAGTCCAATAAAGCATAAACTGCAAACTATTCTCTAAATCTCCATGAGAGAATCCAATAAAGAGGCAAAACAATTCAATCACAAAACCAGAGTTTATGCATAGATACCTGTATAATAAAAAAGAGGGTTCTGTAATCTGAACTTGAGCATTGAGCAATGCCCTTCACAACACAAAATCCAGTGGGATCATAGCAAAAACAGCAGCACATAACAATAACCAAAATCAAACAAAAGCATTAAGCTAGAAACTATAGAGAGAAGTATAAAAATAAAATAAATGGTTTCTTATATTCCCAGGTATATCCATCCCACTGTGTATAAAACCCATCATAGTTCCTTACAACTTATTGCCAAAAGGGGGGCTTATTTAAAGACATATCCATCCCTAAAAAGGACTTCCTACTCAGAATCATCATCCATAGAAAGTACCACTACTACAAATTTCAGTATTCATTCTCAAATTTTTCAAATCCCTTCAGCCCTATAATTAGAATCAAAAGAGGGGAGGGGGTCGGAATCACTCTCCGATTCGACCCCCTCCTCTCATGTAAGTAATCCTTCTTTACTACTTCTTGATCTTCCGCGGATGCTTCTTCGGCCCGGGAACCTCCAACCTACCGACGGAGCAGCCGCACCTAGCCCGGAGCACAAGTACAGCCCTTCCATTGATTGGTGCCATCTTCTTAAGCTCAGCTTCCAGCTCCCTATGATGATCTCGAGGAAGCTCGAATAGACCCTTCTTAATGCCTGCCCCAGCACTACCACCACCACCTCCGGTGCAGCCATCCTTGATCGCAGAACCAGAATTCTTGACACAATCCTCAGTCTCCAACTGAATATCAAACTCTGCAGCCTTCCTCAAACCCTTGCAATTGGGGTTTCCACACTTCCTGCTAGTGCAAGCAACAACACCCCAAGTTGCCAATGCAGCACACACAATACTCATCACTATGGCAATATAGATCGAAGGCGCAACCAAAAACTCTTCCTTCATGACACAAAACACCACCTTTGAAACCCTTATGGAGGTTACAATCAAAAGCTCTATGTAAGGGAAGAACAAGTACAAGATTGCACTCATAACTGCTATGAAGATCACAACATCAACTATGGCCAATCTAGATCGGTCACAAGGCGGAATCTGAAGCGAATTTGATGATGATGATGATGAAGATGATGAAATTGGAACCCTTCGATTTGGCCTCGATTTTGAGCCAGAATCCGAAGAGCAAATCGAATTCGCCATGGTGGAGTTGCAGAGAGAGATTGAGTTATGGAAATAGACCATTTCAAAGCACAGATTCAAAAATAATAACAACAAAAAACAAGAATCTTGAAAATTTCAGATCAAATTCAAGAGCTTTAGAGTGAAATCGGATCGACCCAGAACGCCAAAACCTGACAAGATTGAAACTTTGAAATGAAACCAATCGGAAAGATCCAAGATTTTAAGGTCCCCTCTCACCTCAGATGGATCAAATTCAAGAACAAGTGATGATCCAATCAATCAGTGATAGAGAGAAAAAGAAGAGAGATTTTGGAGTGTTTGGGAAATGGGTTTTAGTTGATGCCGGCTTCAAAGGGTTGCATAGCATAATAAGAAGAAGAAGAAGAATTAGAAACTAAAATAATCATAATAATAACAACAAGAGGAAGAAGAAGAAGAGAGGACAAGGCAGAAGGAAGAAGAGGGAGTCATCATTCACTGCTTTATTATCATCATGTCAAATATGAAATCACTAAATCTCCCAAAATAATAATAATATTTTTTACTTTTCAATTTGTTATATAATATATTAATATTAATAATTAATAATATTAATTGTCATGGGTATTTAATTTTAGTGAAAAGGAAAAGGGGGTAATCTATGGAATAAGAAAATATAAAGATTTAAGAATGAAGACACTTTTTGTGAGAGTGGGCTGTCTTGTATGATTGGAAAGGGGGTGTGGATGGGCTTCTTCTTGGATTTGAGTCTCTTTTGGAACAATTTTCAAATGATGTGTGAATGATTTTGTGGGGTATATCCATGGGCTTGGCCCACCCCTCTTTGTCAAAATTAAATAATTATAAATCAGTCCTGCTACGTGTACACTCTTTTAGTAAACATCGAATGGACACTCGTATAAAAATACGATAACTGCATAGTGTGTTAACTCTATTGTACTTTTCGCGAGTATTAAAATATATGTTTAATTAATAATAACTGAATTTTTATATGGATGTAAATTTGGTATCTATTAAAAGAGTGTGTGAATAGTATTATTTATTATCAATATATACAAATCAAGTTGGGTTGGTCCAGTGGTTAGTTCACTAGTTCGTTTAAGCAAGTGTCAGGAGTTCGTATCTCGCTTTGTGTATATAGTAAACTATTCCGATTCTATACGGATTAGTCCTTAATCTACAGGGTTTAAGAATAAAACATTTTAAAATGTATAATAATATAAGTTCTTTTAGATAATTATTTATCCATGTTATCAATAAAAAAATTAAAAAAAGTGTATACCATATTTTTTTAAATCATCTGTACATACCGTAGAGTAGGAGTAGAAGTAAAAATAAATTCACATTTAATAACCATAAGCGATATATATTCTTATATAATATATAGTATGAAGTATGAACAACTCATAAAGACGGACATCATAATCAAGTCAATTTTTTTAAAAGAACATAATATTTATTATTTTGACTAGTCTTTTATTTATTTATTATTACTACACTTATTTAATAAATAAAGAAATTAATATAAACGTGATTTACTTGTCAAATATAAATTATAATGTTCCGTTATCAGTTTTTTTTTTTAATAAGATTCTCTTTCACATTTGGCTCTACAACAATAAACTACAGGTTGGTGAGATTCTAGCGTATGATGCTTTTGGTACACCAATAATCACAAATGAAAAACTGCCAGATCAACACATTATAATTAATAGGTAGCTAACATATATTACGAATAATAAGTTATATAAATTTTAGATGATAACTTATTATTGGATATATGAGTTACGAATAATAACTCATATAAACTTTGGATGATAACTTAATTATTGACTCCTTATTAACTACCTAATGTTGATTCCGTAGCATTATTCATTACAAATTTATAACATGCTAATATGTTATGATAAAAATTACTCACGATAAGATTTTATCATTTCTATATCCAATGTGTTGATTAATTAAACTGTATATTGTCTTATTATTAGCATCATTGAAATAAATGGTAGATGAAGAGTTTAAATTCAATTATTGCTGGCTGTAGAACTACTTTGATATGATATCAACAAACAACTCACGACATTTGTTTTCTTCTCTCGACAAAAATTTCGTTCGAACTTCTCTTCTAATATATCTTTGATTTAAAAAAAAAAACACGGATGGATAAATTTGATATTAATGTCGATTACTTTTAATCATACAATATATAAATCTATGATAAAATATTAATACCATATTTTGGAAAATAATTTTAATAACACATTTTTATGGAAATTGTTGTCTTTCTCTTTTTCTTTTAGTAAAAATAGGTTGGGGAGAAGATCAAACCCAAAACCTCTACTAGAGAAAGAAACAAATGCCGTTTGAGCTACAACTCATTAGCAAATTGATATATGCTAATTGATATATTTCTTGACCAGGTTGTTAGTTGTTCATGTCATGACTTCGTCTGGTATTTTATATTGTTGAACTTTAATCATGATAAAAAGATCTTTCAGCTGCTATATATACACATTTTTTATGGTGCAATAAATAATTGGTTTAATTAACTTACGCCGATAAAAAAAAAAAAAAAGACCATTCTTTTTTTGTAATTATTAAAATACGCGTTAACAAAAATGATTAATAATTGTTTAATAATTGACCTGGTTAATAAGTGTTGACAAGTAGCAACAAATTTTATTCAAGTTGAAGTCAATTCATGACGAGCCACCACATCATCAAAAACCCAGAAAGTGAAGAAACTTACGTATAATTGCGTGTCCCACTTTTCCATTATTTCGTGGTTAATTAATACTATTTAATAGTACTAATTAAACCTAATATTACTCATTACTAAACTAATCGTACAAGAACAATAAAAATAGTTATTGCCACTTTGCGACTTCGTTGAGGAATATTAGTCAAAATTGTACATTTCCGCCACTAATACTAATAGCAATTTTGTTGTAAATTAAACTTGTAATTGTAAAACTCACATCACAGACCCAACCAGATTAATTGCTTCTTCTGGACTTCACATTAGATTTCAAATAGAAAAGGATAAAAGTTTTACCTGTAATGTAGTCAAAGTTAGAAATTAGAATTTAGTTTCAATGCACTTATATTTTACACGTATATCCAATCACATAACGATATATCTACAAAAATAATTTCATTTTTCATTAATCTCGTAATTGCAAAACTATATAAAATATTTTACACTATCAATGTATCAAAATTAAACCCTAAAAATTATCCATATTTCGCGGATATCACTATATATATAAAATTTCATATAGGTTTGACCTCTATATTCAACCATACATTATTACATACCAAACGCGCCAATATATATATTGAAAATGAATATAAAATCATAATGAATGATGGTGTTTGCATGGGAAAAAAAGGCTTAGGTCAAAAAATTAGTGCCTAAAGAGTCAAAATGGATTAGGTCATTCATAATAGGTTAGAAATTAGAAACCACTCAAACTATATGTTACTTTTTAAAATTTATTTTTGACATTATTTAAAATGCATATATGACGTAGTGTATATACTTAATGACTTGTTACATCTTCCTTTATTATCTAGGAAAAAAAAAAAAAAAACACACACACACACACACACACATATATATATATATAAACATTCACCAAATAATCAGTACCCTTTTTATTTATTTTCATCAGCATATAAACATATGTGTATTTTTATTGCATCTATGAGTTTATCTAAGTATCCAACTAAAACTGAATCATTACCTACATTAGTCAACTAACTATTCACAAGTCTATGAGACGCTTATGATAATATAGATAATTATAATCACATAAAAAAAAATACAGACACCTATAAAATTAGGTAAGGGTTGCTTATGGGCCATTAGGAACCCAAATCACAAGTACTTTTAAATCTTTAATAGAAGGTCTATACTCTATAGTTTGAGTTTTGGGATCAGAGTGTTCTCACTAAAAGATCCCTTTTGCCTTCATTTGATTTCAGTTAGATGATGTCAAGTTAGTCAAATTCCTAATAACAAAGAGATAAACTCAATTGCAGGGAGACTAATAGGGCCTCTGGGATTTCCACCTCCTCCTTATTGTTGATTTTTTTTAGCAAACTTAATCTATAATATATAGTTATATACCAATGTACCTGTTTTTGAAGCCAAATATCCAGCTTGCTGTAATCTGTAATATATAGTTATATACTTAAATGTTTTTGTACCTGTTGATTTCCACCTCTTACTTACATGGGGTAATTTTATTTTATTTTTTTCAACAGCTGATGACAAATATCCAGCTCCCAAATCCCCCAAACTATGTCTCACACAAGCTTGCAAACAAATTCTCAATTTTGAAGCCTGGAACAGATGCCACTCAATTGATTCAAGAACACAGCTACATTACAAAGATGTTTCATACTTACGAGGCACAGTTGTGGCAAGATTCCGAAGAGTATAAATTGAAGGATCCTGGAAATCAAGAATCTTTGTCCTTGGGTATGTTATGGGGCAATCTATTGAAAACATTCTCATCTACAATTCTGTAATGTTTTGAAAACTGGTGATTTATGATTCCACAACATTTATCTACATAATTTCCGTACTTGCTATACAACGGTGGAATAGTGAACATCAAGAGGGTTCCTGTCACAATAAAAGAGGAAAAAATGTAAAATAAATAAGTACACAAAAGGGTGGGCGAGGACTTATATGCAAAGAGTGCTCATATTTAAACGTCAAAATGATTCCACACAGCACCAAACAAAATGCGTCAAGTCATATAAGATTAGTGAAATGACATGCAACCTAGTTTGAAAATACATAAATGCGTGCTCATTAATGGAAACCATGAAAACGCAATGGACACAAATGATTAGGTAGCACATGAACGGACACGAATGACCACCATAACCTCGCCCCAATAACAAAACAATAAGAGAATGCACAGAAAGGAAAGGCAAAAGGAGTTCAAGTAAAACACCTAAATATTATTTAGTACGAATTTATAATACATTGAAGAAAATGGAGTGTCTCAAACTGAGACGTCATAGAATGAAATTAATAAATATACTTATGATGCAACCATACCAAAATATGCAAGTGTGAAGAAAGAGAAGATGCTTCCAATGACAGACAAAAGCCACAAACACGCCACCACCTGTCAAGTAGACAACAAACACTGAATCACCTCTGCTTGTTATTCATCAAGTCATGTACACAAATTGATATCTACAACAATCCAATATCTAAAAGCAAAAAAAATGTATCACGAAATCAAAGCAAAAAAGTTTAAGACACAAGTAGGCCATGAACAAGGTTGAACTAAAAAGGTAGCTGACATACCCAACAGAATACTTTTACCTTTTGTGATTTTGTTTTGAGAAAAGAAGGTTGTCGGAGTTAGCATATTTCAAAACTAAAATCTTCCATGATAACAGAACAAGTGCACATATACTTTTGCAAAATAACTGATAAATTTGAGGGAATCACTTCAACAATGCAGGTTGAAGGAAGGTATTAATATAGAATATAGATCACATGTTTGCGTGATTGATAAGCCCATCATAAACCGTAAATAATCCTCCTTAAATTTAAAAACAGCATTCCTTTTAAACAAATTGAGCTCAATGTAGTTTAATTTAAGCAAAAACGGATCTTTGGACTAGAATCACTAATAGCTCATATCGCAGCTCCCCAACCACAACCCCTAAATTGCAACACCTAAAAGCTAACCTTAAAAAATATTCTGAAATCCTTGCCAATAGTGATATCATGTGCTATAAGGAGCAAATTGTTGATCTTGACCCGAAATGAAGCTGCTACATTATTGACCATCTCCTCTGACACTACTAGCTCTGGTATCGTTGGTGGTTGTCTGCATTTATAAATAATAATAAAAAAAAAGAAATGATCATGTTAACTTTAAAATTACGAAAAGCATGTAAATGCGGAAGGAGGATTACTGGTCATACTTATTTCTAAGGACCGCAAAATTAGCACGCAGAAACATGAGGACAATCAAAATCAGCAAGACATCTGAACAAATGGTTAAAAAAGGTAAATTGGTCCAATCAACCAGGAACCAGGCAATTGTTGCAACAACAATGGCGCCCATGGAAAGTTGCCATCGCTTCCACAATAGAATATCAGCAACTACAATAGAGACAAAGGAGAGAATTAGAAAGAGTTAATACTTCAGAATTAGTATATCCATGTTCAAGAAGAATCATATCTTGATGTCAAATTTTGGCCCAACCTATTACAATTACACCGAAATAAACAGAACACAGAGTATGCTGAGCCGAAAGAGAAAGTTAAAATAGAACTTCAATTGCTTACCGACGGTAGTAGGAAGCTGGACGTCTGATTCAGACATGAAACCAACCCTTGGAAATGTAAGCCGTAGTCCTACCAAATAGACTGCCTTGATCTGGACATATAATTAACACGTTAGCTGAATTTCTAAGATTACTGGCAACAAGTTCCACAATGACACAGTATCAAAATAAGTGTGTATATTCAAATTCAATCATCACTGCCAAATCATAACAATATTCCAAATCTCCAATGCAACTAATACATCAGAGCCAAAGAACTCGAGAGTAAACTACAATTACATAAACTGGAAGCACGAACAACACAATAGGTCAATAGCATTTAATAAATAAACTTACTTAATGTTTGACAAAGATGATACAAACAAGAGTTCCCCCAAAATCAAATGAAATGATAAAATTCTAGGTGTGATAAACCCTAGAATTGGATAAAAGGAAAAAGGCAGGTGGAAGGTTACCTGGTTAGAATTAGGGTTTAGAAAGAGTGAATTGGGGATTGAATGGAATCGATGAATTCAAGAGTGGAGACTCGTCTCAAGTATCAAGTTTCTGGAAGGAAGGAAGGAAGGAGTTGAAGAATGTTAGTTACTATACCAGCTCAGCTCAGTTAACTTAACCCTTCTTCTCTTAATTTTCACTTTCACGCAACAAAATTAATAATAATCCCAACTAAACGTCATAGTACCAACGGGGTTAATTGGGCTAATGCTCTTAATGGCCCATCAGGCCCATAATCACTTCAATACATCAGGCCCATAAAATTGTCCAACTTGGCTGGACGAATCTTTGAGGGGATCATACAATGTGTGTGAATCCATGCAGCTTGTGGAAATGTGTTGTGTGGGTGTGTGATACATGAGTAGTACACTGATGCCTAAAATTGGGGTTGTTCAATCCACCTGACAAAAAAAAAAAAATAGTTGTCCAACTTGGCCAGTCTCCTTGTGGTCAAGCGGCTAAGAGGCATGTTTTAAAACCCAATGATTTTAAGTTTGAGATCAGCATTGTGTATAAGGTCATTAATTTAAATGGTGATTTCCTAAGACTTACAAAATTAGGCAATCTTCAAATAATGAATATGTTAGATGTGTAGTGTGGGTGGCTGTGTGTTCGTGATGTAATGCTTAGGATTGTATGCTGTTTTCCAATCCATTCGAAGAAAAAAAAAAACATTGTCCAACTTGTAAACCAAAAATAAAAAGTTGTCCAAGTTGAATGGTAACCTACTTCTCTGTTTTTTTTTTGGACTTATACTTCTCTGTTTAAAAAAGTTGTCCAACTTATTTTTAAAAAAATAGAAGCAATTTTTTCATAATATAATAATTAAGTATTTCTATAGTAAAATAATTAAATTTTTATGAGTAATTTAACTTTTTACACTTTCAATTTCACTGTTTCAGGAGCAAAGTGATGTCTCCGAAACAATAGAGACAAAAAGAAACAAGAAAACGTGTGTATAATAATGAATTGTGACTGACGAATGGTGACCCACAAAAAATTAAATCCAAAATTATAATTTCGCTGTTTGTTTTTTCAAGTTAAAAATAATGGTAAAATTTGAGATAAAAAATATTTACTAAAACTCAATTTACCCTTGATTATATATCTTCCTTATAATAATAGGTAATAGATTATTATCCTTATTATGTTTTAAATTGTAAATTTTAAATTCTACATAGATATATAGCAATGATATATTTAATTGCACATATTTTACATTAAATAACTAATAATAAAATCTAATCAATTAAGTACACAAAGAACATACTAACAATAATAGTATTTATATACTTGATATATATTTCCCAATAATAATTGTAGGAATCCAATTTGCAAAAGGATCTTCAATTATTGAAATCCTCAAATTGCAATATGGCATACACATAAAGTTATAAACTAATAACCTATATTCAAATAAAAAATAAAAAAAAAACTCTTCTTCTTCTTTTTCCTTTTTTTCTTTTATTTTTCCTATTTAGATTTTTTCTACTTCTTTTGGTAGATTTCATCTGCTAATTAATTATAAAACCTTGCAAATACAAACAAAATATAATAATTAATAATTAACCTTCTTAGGTTCACTTTTGGCCCAAGTAATAAATATTGACCCATCTAAAACTATTCTATTTTCAACTATAGCTTAGTACTTTATATATATAGATGATGATATATCAATAAATATTCATCATATTGCTACTAAAACTTTATGAAGGTGGATGGTCCAATACTACTAAAAGTAGGGTTAGATTAGTAATTTTAAGGGAACTGTCTTCCAGTGTAGGTCTGTCCAAAGGACCAAGTTGGAGGGGCAACATTGTAAGATACCACACCGTGGCCATTACTTGTGGTGACTAAGAATGAAAGGCTTTGTCCATTCAAGTAAGAGTTGCTTTGCCAATTTTGCCCCCAGTTTCTTGACATTGCTTGCCATCTAGTTCTTGAACCTTTGATGGCCACACCATGCACATCACCAGCACCTCCAACATTTGTTACTAACACCAAATTGAAGTATGAGTGGCCATTTATGCTGAACCTTATTCCCCCTCTTCTCTTGCACCTCACCCTACAAAAACATACAAAATTCATGAAAAGACAAGAAAATTTTTGTTAGGTTATCAAAATTATATTGAGATTTCTAAGGTACAGATGTTGTTTTACAGAAAAAGAAAGATAATCTATTTCCTTTTATAAAATGAGGACATGCACACATATGTTATGGAAAGTTATTCGATATAGATCTAAATTCATACAGATATAAAAGATTCTTTTACAATACAGATTTTACACCTTACATCTCAAAAAATTAAAGTAATATACAGATATGGACCCATACATTCTTTTAATAAAACTTACATCTTTATCATTTACATATGTACCGTATAAGCCACCGTTATGTTATTACAGAATAATTTGCATGTGGAAGGAGACAAACTTAAAAAGGGTAAATTTAAAAATATCTGTATCATAGTTTATACTATTTTATTGTCATATTTTTAAAAGTTTAAATGTATAAAGAGTAATCATAATATATTTATACATCTAAAAATTATATATTTTTACCGAGATTAGAGTCTATGAGTTACCTAAATAAATTTAATAAATATCAATATAATTTATTTTTCAATTATTTTGCTTAAGTATAAATCTAAAAGAACAATAAAAATTCAGTCATAATAACTGAATTTTGAATATATAAACTCTTAAAATGTGTGATTTTATGATTTCGGATGAAAATGAAATTAATTGATTAATTATTAGCTGATTTTTATTATGAGTTATTCTCTAAAGTCTAATGTAAATTCTTGACTAGATAATTAACTAACACCATAATCCCATAGAAGTATTACCTTCTATAAATAACAGGGATAATGCCAGCTTTATAGTGAGCAATTTGCTGGAAAACAGGTTGAGAGAGATCAAAATGGTGATTTGGAGGATCACACCATCCACCAGGTGGACAGAAGTTAGTGGCAGTTACAACAATTGAAGATGCAGGGGATGAACACCATTGAGGATCATTTGCACACTTGATTTCATAACATGCTCCACAGCTTAATCCATTGTTGAACAATGCTGTGCTCAGTGCTGCTGTATTTGTTCCATACCCTTGGCTGTACAAGTTTCCATAACCACATGCTCCACCTTCATTAATTCATTCAAGTTCATCACTTTAATTTTGTGTTACTTACAATAGAAGGAATATATAGGGTTTAACCACCAGAATTGTCCCTTAGTTTTCAATTCACTGACAAAAATATCTATGAATTTTAAAAACGATAAATATATATTCATTATTATTATTAAAACGTGACAAATCAATCCAAATGTCAAAAAAGCAAAAAAACGTTAACTATAGATTTTGATGACATTTAATTGATTTGTCACATTTTAATAATATTGAGGAACACATTTGTCGTTTTTAAAATTTATGGACATTTTTATCGACGAATTAAAAATTCGAGAACAATTTTGGTCGTTAGCCCTGTAAAGAGTTATACTAGATATACATCAAAATTCAATTACCAATATAAAATACATGTTGAAATATAAAATATATACCGACAATGTCTTAAATAATACATGTATACATACATAAATACTTAGTGACTTATTTGATGACTGAATTTTGATGTACATATAGAATTTTTCGAATATATATATATGCATACATACCCATTGTTCCAGAAGCATCACTGCCACCATAGAATGTG
This sequence comes from Stylosanthes scabra, assembly GCA_036250425.1. Classification (NCBI taxonomy): domain Eukaryota; kingdom Viridiplantae; phylum Streptophyta; class Magnoliopsida; order Fabales; family Fabaceae; genus Stylosanthes; species Stylosanthes scabra. The sequence continues at coordinate 9,865 of JASCZI010242162.1, read as the reverse complement.
GCATGTGCATTGATCCAACCACCATAACCATAGGCACTAACATAGATAAAATCCAGAACAAGGAAGAAGAACCCAAGAAGCAGAGGCATGGCTTTCATTTTTCCCTGCACAAATTGAGCAATTAAAGCAAAGAAAGAAGCTAATAAAAACAATAAAAGAAAGTAATTAAGGTAGTTAGTAAGTATTACTTAAGAAGCTAAGGGATGAGTTAGGGAGTGTTGAAAGAAGAATTGAAGTTGGGGTTTGAGGAAATTGAAGGGAGAGTTGGAGATTGAATAAATAGAGAGAGGGGTCAGTCAACATCAAAACCTGACAAATTTTTTGAGCTGTTGGAAGTTGGGACCATCAACCATGCATGCAATTTGCAAATCTTTAAAATTACTTAAGACTCTACTATATGTAACAAAGCTAATTAATTAGCCGATGAGCTCATATGGTATTCCTCCTCTCCGGACGTAACATGTTTTGGATTTGACTTCATCTTAAAGGGAATAATTCTTTGATAATAAAATAATATTTTATTTATTTAAAAAATATGGAATTCACACTTACTCGTCCTCTATATTCTCAGCACACTTAAAATTTTTATGTGAGTAGATTATAGATGCCATTAATTAATAGTCGTGCTATTAGGACTCTAATTTATCTAAATTAAAGTAAGTATGACTTTAATTTTAACAGTATAAAACAATCGTTTAATTATATCCGTTTTTTAATAATTATTCATGCGTTTAATATAAAAAGTAGTTATTCTTATTAATGTAGTATTACGTAATTAAATATGCATATAAAATTAATTTATATTGATAATACATTGAAATTAAATTTATTTAATAATACCAAATTGTAACAAATTATTAACAACCAATTTTGGATATATTTAAAACTTGTTCTTTTTATCATTGTAGCAACTAATTTAAAGACTTTCGTTATAAACCTAACACTAAACTCCACCAAAAGGAGGTTTATATATATGTATATAATTAACTACCACTTAATTGTAGTATAAATCATATATTTAATGTTTATAGAAAATTTGATTATTTTAGTAATTGATTAGTTTGTTTGAAATAATGGTAAAATTAGCTAAATTTCAAAGGACTTCATTGTTATTTGCCCTAGATATTCTACAATTATTTGAAATTCCACTTTTCTGGGAAGTAATCAATCACTCACGCTTCTTAATAAGATTTAGATCCCCTCATCCTTATTCCTATTTTCCCCCAAATCAGGAAACCATTTCCATTGAGACACCAAAACATAAAAATAAAAAATAGAACCCCATTTAAGCAATATAATTAGCCTCAATACTAAAATAAGGATAACCCTTTTCACAGAAAAAGGAGGAAGGCATAGTTGGCTATGTGTGTTTGGAGTTAATGAGAATATATAATAGGGTTAGTTAGAAACGCAGTTAGAGACTAGTTAATTATAATTTAGTCAAATATATCAAATTATTTTATGATATTTTATCATCAATTTCGCATAAAAATAACTGTAAATGAGTTTACACCATAAAATTATTAATTTACTATTATATAAAAAATTATAGGTATATATCTATTTTATCCAATCAAGTTTAACCATGTTATTTATTTTATATAAAATATAAGACTATTTTGATATCAAATAAAAACTTGTTTTATGTTATTTTTTTGTAGCATGTGACATCCAAAATATTCTTTTATTTGTTATAAAAATAAATAATTTAGTTGAATTTGATTAAACAAAATAAGTATACACCTAACATTACTCCTATTATATATATGTTGGTCATCTAAAATTAGTGAGTAATCTTGAATTTTTTTCTTTTTCCTAATATTATTAGTAGTGAATAATTAATAATAGTTATTAAATAAGAGTTTCAGATCTGTCATCATAAAACTAACTGCAAGCAAATCTTGTCTCCATTCCTATTTTTGTTAGAAAAAAATCTCCAAATTTAGATCTTCACCTGCGGATCTATAGATCTCCATTGTCGTTCCTTTAACGGATGTAAAATAAATAAGCTTCTCCTTCTTCATTCACTTACCACTTTTAGTTCTCATTTAATTAATTATAACCATTTTATTTATCAACCAATTTGGAATTATTAGCTGGTAATAAATACCTAGGTTTTTTTATATATATATGTAAAGAATGATATTTTAAAAGAAATTCTCAAAAACCAATAATTTTTATTTATATTGGTCAATAATTTTGGTTAATTATATATATTTATTAGTGTATTTAAATATTTTCTTTAACATTAGCTAATAAAATATGCTATGACTAAATACTGATAGAAAAAAATAAATTGTAACATTAACAAGAAACATGTGGAAAGGTGTATACATATGAATATGCACACATGCAGGTGTAGACACAATGCATATTGTTAGGTATGCCATATACATGGTGTCTACCATATATATATATATATGTATATATATATATGCTTATTTTTTTTATCACTTACAAAGTTATAATGCTCATTTTTTTTTCTAAGAAATTTGATATATATGATTTTCACTCTAGGTTATTGTGATTCAATAGTTTTATCGAAAAAAATATGCATCTTATAAAAAGTTATAAGCGATATAATTTTACTAATTAAATTAACACTAAGTAGTATCATTTAATTTAACTCCTTAAAACATGTGTATATTTATTATAAGAAAATTTTATTAATGCATTGAAAATGTAAAATAATTTTACACATGTATTCAATTATATAATATTAATGAATAAAAATAATTATTTTTTATATTAACCGTGTGAATAACAATTATATATATATGGTAGAGAAATAATGTGAAGTGAAGTTGAATTCGTCGGCAGGGTTTGTATGGTGTGGTATCATGAGAAATTTAATTTTAGGAAAATGAAGTCAATTTCAGAAAATTTAATTTTCTATACTTTTCCACATGGGGAGCTAAAAGGACAATTACTCTTTAGCTTAGCCCTACCATGCACCCACACACATCAATTTCCAATATACTTATCTTTCTTCATTTCAATTTGGAAACACATGGTTTTGTGGCAAAATGTACAAAATTTTATGAAAAGTCCATAACAATTTTTCTCTTCATTTCAATTAAAACAAACTATTTAATTTAATCATATTTATTATGATGTCAAACTTTTTATAAAATTTCAAAATTGTCACAACTTACAATACACTGCTGATTAAATGAATAAGAGTTACATTATTCGATATAAAAAGAAATTATTGAAATTTAGTGAAAGTATCCCTCAATTTTCTTTTTATGCATAAATCCCTAAAAATCCATTATTCTTTTAAATTCACTTTAAACCAAAATCCATCGTTAAACAATTTAATTAAACATATTAAATCGTCAAAAAAAATTTATTTTCATCCGAATAATCCTAAATAAAAAGTATATAATAAAAAATAATTAATATAAGGATGGCGACAACTTTTAGTCTTTTATGACCAATATATACCCAAGTGTGTTTAAGTATCATTAAATTTTGGATTCAGCAATAATGGCAATTCAAATTCTTACTTTTGTAAAATTGAAAATGGAACATAAAGGTTAGTAGTGTTGATGACAATGAAAGAAATATTATATTGCACAGAAGACAGAACACAAACGTGGATGGAGAGTGACTTTGTGAAATATCTATGAGACAGTGATGAAGAAATTTTCATAAGAAAAAGGAACATGGATGATGGATCCCATCACCAACACACTATTTTGATTACTAATCCAACTACAACTATAATTTATGTACCTTTTTTAGGTTAATTAATTAAATGTCATGTGATTTCACTAAGCTTATAATATTGGATCTTATAATTTAAAGATTATTAATCCAGTTTCTATATTTTTAAAAAGCTTATAATTTGATTTAAATATTTTACACATATCACTGTGAGTTTAATTTTAATACATTTACATTATAAAATATTTTATATATTGGTTCAATTGAATCCTTCTTTTTAAATGACTATTCATGCATATAAAAAAAATAATTATATTACGTGATTGAACGTATGTAAAATTGTCTTAAACTAATGTATCAAAAATCTAAATTATATAACTATTTATTATCTATATCTCTACTTTTAAGCTTAATTGTTTATAATAAGTGATTTTAAGATGTGATATTAAAGAACAAGCTAAGTAGGTATAGGCTCATGAATAACTATATACGATCGTCTTTTAGGCTTGAAATAATGAGATGTGAATTTTGATAGAATTTTCCCCCTATTTTCCTCTTTTTGAATGATACTATTTTTTCCCCTCTTTTGTTGGATAGAAATTTATTAGTCTCTAATTACGATATATTATCACAAGGACAATAATCATTTTATGTTGATTATTCTTTTTTTTTTGGTGACTTTTTATGTTGATTAATTGGTTTGAGAAACCTGTTTTTTGGACTAAAATGAATAATAATAATTTTAAAATTAAGGTGTCCCCACCTTTTTTCTTTATCATCAATTTGCCATTACTAACGGGTCTTAGATTACACAATAAAAAGAGAGGATGAAAAGTTTAATGTGTGTGGGGTTATAGTTCAAATTGCCTAACCTAGAATCCATGCTAAGGTTTTTATTTAATTATGGAGCAGCGATAGCTTAACCAACGACATTAAATTTGCCACCATTTTATAGAGAGGAAAAGGTTAAATTAAAAAAAGAAAAAAGAAAAAAGGTAGAAGTCTATGAATCTTTCTAATTTCCAAACAAAGTAAACAATCTAGATTTATTTAATGGTACTTGTCCTTTAATTTAATGGTATTGCTTTCTATTCTATCCACAAATTCAAGAAATTCCTAGCAATCCCAATTGCTGTTTAATTCCAAAGTATAAACTCATAGAGATGCACGTTGATGTAATAAATGACTTGAAATATCCAAAGATTTTGACTCATTAACAATCAAATCTATTTCCTAAGTTAAAGCTCAACTCACTGAAAACTCAACTCACCAACTCATGAGCTCAACTTATCGAACCGTTAATGAATTGAGCTCGAATTGACTTATGAGCTGACTTAACTCAATGCCAATCCTATCTATATATTTCATGTGAAAAATAATTGAAAATCCTAATATATAATCTTAATCATCCTCCTAACTTTTAAAATTTAAAGTCGAATCTTAAATCACGGATAAAATCAACAGTACAGGTATCATGATATAAAGAAGGGTATGTAAAAATTTCCAAGTATAAATGTTGAGTGATTAGGGAGGTTTGTAGCACATAACATGGAAACTAAAGGAAAAATTAAAAGCAATGGAAGAACCTTGTGGGGGATGATATGAAAGGGCATCCTTCAGTGCCGTAGACAAATGAAATAGCCCTAATTAATGGATGCTAGGACAACTAACTGCAATTTGGCCTTTGATTTGTTATTTCTTGGAAAGATTTTCCAGCTTGAGTCTTTATCTAAAACTGAATTTGCCTTTGTTCAAAGCTAAAAGGACATGCAACTGCACATGCAATGTCAAATATGAAAACAAAATATTGGCAATTTTTTTTTCCCTAATATGTTCAGGCATAGTTTATATTTGATATTTAGACCTCAGCTGTATATTTTAACTACTTATTTTATACACAAAATTAAAAAAAGATCAACATAATTAAGGATGCTATGATGTCTTAGATAACTACCAGGTATTTGGAAAATCAAGGAATTAAATCCAACCAAGAAAAATGAGTTCAATTCGTCTCTGGTTTCTTATCAGATAATAATGTTATGATTTTTACTAAAACAAAATGACCATCAGTTTTCCCATAAGAATTTTGTTAAATTATTCTAAATCCCTATAGTTTCACTCAAATTTATAGTGAGTCTTTAAAGGTTTTCAATTGGATCCTTATACAAGTTTTAAATTTATAATCATATCCTTACCATGAAATATGTAGAACATTGTTGTAACATTTACTATTAATAAGGATCTAATTAAAATCTTGTAAAGTATTTATACTTAATTACAAATTTGGAATTTGGAAAAGCTATAGAGACTAACAAAATAATTTAAACTAAAAATTCCATCTTTAAAAATTGTATGGCAGATGCAGCACACAAAATGAGAACATAATATAAAAGAAGAAAAAAAAAACCCTGCAACTGCAAGCTAAGTATTATACTCGGCAAAGAGTGGATAATAGATGAAAAGGCATTATCAGACATTGAAATTACAATTGAGACAGAATTCTGAAATTCAACTAGAGATGTTAAAAAGGGAAAACTTTTCTATCAGAGTGCAATGGATTTTCATTCAGTTGAAATATAATCAAGTAAAGTAAGGTTGATGACCAGGAGGTGATGCACCAGCAATTGGGCTGGCTTGCATAAGAGGCGACGAACCCGGAACCGGAGGTGAACCACCAATGGGTTGCAAATTCACATTCAATGGAACCCCAGGCTGAGTAATTCCCATGGAACTTGCATTATGAACAATAGGATTGCTCTGAGTAATAGGCGAGGATGCGGGGGCAGCATAAACAGGATTTGGAGGAGCTGCATAGGTTTGACTGGGATACGTACCAGGTGCAGATACATAGCTCGGCGTAACTGCCTGCTGGGATGGATCCCATGATAGCATTTGTCCTCCAGGTGCAGGGGCCGTACCAGGATACATAGGACCGGCCTGAGGATTCTGCCAAGGTACTGCAGGAACTTGTGGCACTGTATAGTCTCTACTTTTGTCGCTGAAGGCCTAAAACCGAAAAATGACAAATTAATATTTATATAAAACTAACATCAGATTCAGTGATACTGATAATAATTCAAAATTTCAAACATTAAAAATAAAATAACTATAAGAGGTCAATCAAGTTTTGAGAAGCATACACTTCAGAACCATTTCTGATCAAGAAAATGTCCACATTGCTTCTAAGATTATCTTTAATACCCCCCTTTCTCATATTCTCCCCTCATGAACATAACTCAAACACATTTTTTATACCTTCACATTGAGATCAGTATGACGAGAGTATGTTAGATGAAGCTTACAATAGCCACCATCATATATGCAATGCCCCTCCAAAGCTTCCTTGGCAGTTGCCGCTGTTGTGATATCTGAAAAACCGAAAGGTCACATGTCGTGAATAGACATTATTAGGTTATTTCTTAATCCCTCTAAGGTTGAAAATCTCTGATGTTGCAACATTGATGAGTTACTTCAACCATCTGATAAATAAGTAAACTACATAAAACAAAAAGCCTACAATGCTAATCTCTAGGAATTTGGAGAAGCTCCTGGACACATTTTTTTAAAAAAAATAATAATAACCATTTTGTAATATTAATTGAGGTTGATTCAAGCCAATCGAGCTGTTACTGATATGTTGAACATGCCATGTAAAAGGACCCTAATTCTACAAGACTGCCAAGAGTAAAATAGAAAGAGTGATAACAGAGGAGAGATACAAGGAAAGACGGTAATGGTATAACACAAAAACAGGAAAAAAGGATAAATACCAGGATATTGAATCAGTGCCTGAGTTTGGCCATTCTTTTCAAATATAGCAATTTTCTGCACGGTACCAAATGCAGAGAACACCTGTAACAGGTATGCCAGAAGCATTGAGCATAAATCAAATACAAATCTGAAAAGAAAACAATGAGAAATGTGAAATACCAAATTCTAACCGTGTGAAGGACATCTACAGTGACAGCATACTGCATATTTTCAATTGAAGCCAAAAGCACGTTACTCTCAGGTTCTATCTTCTTCCCATCAGGACCTACAACGGACTGACGATGACAAATCATTAGGCTGTTGTTAGCACATTAAAAAATTAAAAATAAAATAAAAACACATTCTTTACGGTAAAAGTAGGGGAAGGGGGCTACAAAATACCTGTAATGCCCCATCTATGGCAGTATGATTAACAGGAAGCATGGGATTTGTGTAGTCCCTACAAGGATAAAAAATAATAATAGCTATTAACCAAGCATTGAAATTGGACTAAACCTAAGAAAACGTTTAGAAAATGGAAATTTAAGATAACAAACTCATTTTAAAATTCAGAAAAAGATCTAGAAAGTTAATTAGGGGTCATGAGAACATAGTTATAATTTACCTATAAAGCTGTACAAATGTCTAAACAGAAAAATAACAAATATCAATTAGCAGATAAGAGACACAATGATGGGTTTCATATGCAAGGGCTTTCACATTTCATCAGAGGGAACAGTGTACACATCCCCGCACTGCCAATAAAAAAAAAGATCCAAAAAAATAAAATAAAATAAAATGTAAGGAAAATGAAGTATAAACACCACATAGGACTAATGTACGGTAGTTGTCTTGAATCACTATCCCTACCTGCTGCGATTAGATTGAAATTTGATATTGAGATCTCGATGAGCTGAGTATGAGATACGCAAGTGACAAGAACCAACATGCTCTGGTAGCAAGTATCTGGATAAAATGCATAAGAAAATCAGCAATTTTATGATTCACCAACCTATCACCATACCTGATTGATGGGGTGAAGAAGAAGTGTGAAATTTTAAAGACTACTTGCCTAGGTATGCTTCTTCCATCCAGTGCGTTCCTGGCAGCAGCAGCAGTCTCAGCATCAGTGTACTGAATCAGAGCCTGCAAACACAAACACACGGTTAGTACTGAAAACAACACATTGAAAGTGCAATTCACAAATTCACCAACCTGAAAACCTGCAGTCTTTTCAAACGTAGCTATCTTGTGTACAAAGCCAAATGCAGAAAACACCTGTGAAAATCGTAAAGAACTTGTTCACACATATATTTCTTTTCTTTATTTTTAATAAAAAAGAAATAGGACCATAGTCGGACAGTGTATGATATGAAATCCTCCCAAATGATGAGATCACAAGATAACAAAAAGAGAAAAGTATTTCCAAAAGAATAAGTAGTAAGTTCAGAATGACACTTACCAAATGAATAACATCAATGCTGACATCTCCAGCTTCCACCCCTTCAATTGTTACCAACAAGACATTACCAGGAACATCCCCAGGGCTTTTGTTGTTGACAATTTCATGTCTATTAGAATATTGAATGTAAACAGTTTTACCACGAACTTGAGCAGGCTCAGAAGACGAAGCATAATATGAAACCATTGAAATGGCTTGATTTAGATCCGCCTGAGTAAGCATTCATAATTGAGAGCTTAGAATATTGAGTTGGAAATCCAGATGTCTCTAAATATTCATACTCAAGAAATTTGTCAGTTGTCACAACGCTCAAATCCAATCAAGGTGTAAGTTTAATTAAGTAAAGGAAAGCTTGGCCAATTCGATGATCAGTAGTAGCAGAAACTAACTTCATTGCATGAGAACTATCAGACTGCAAACATGAGTAAATTACCAACCCTTTGATTTCCTTCGCCTTCCCAATCTAAAAATTTCTTCCTATCATATCTAAAACTCTCTATCCACAAATTTATTTACTTTTTCAATCTTCACAACCTAATCTCTAGTTCAATCTTTTGCAATACTTCAAAATAACAGTATCAGTTCTCCTTGTTAAACTCCTAATCTCAATTTGAAGCTTTTCATGAAATGATAACATATATCCTAATTTTTTTTATCACATCCTTATATTATTACGTACCGAAAAGAATAATAGCTTGCACCATGGGGTATCTAAAGAGAGTGGAATCAAGAAATCAAGATTCAAGAATTGAAATCTTGAATCATATTCTGTTATGGCATTTTTTTCACTTTTCTGTTACTCTCTCAGCTTCTAGGTTGATGAGCTTTAATCATTTTCTCATTCTACTCTTGTAATCAAACTCTTCTCTTGATCAATAATATTATCTCTTTATAATCCTATGGAGCTAAAAATCCTAACCAGTCATGAATAAAACCCTAACCCTAAAAAAAAAAAAAAAAAAAAAAAAAAAAAAAAAAAAAAAA
>JASCZI010242160.1:26882-37870 GCA_036250425.1 Stylosanthes scabra | reverse complement strand
ACACCCTCAATGACTACACCCTCCACACTCTTACAAGAGAATAACTCTAAAGTACAAGAAGGAATTTAAAAGCCATACCATGTGTATTGACTTGGTGCACTTGAAACCCTCAACTTAAGCCCCTATTTATAGTATAAAGGTCCACCCACATTTCTTACATCAAGCGATGTGGGACTTTTTATACATACTATTTTCAACCAAACCCAACATTTATAACACTTAAATTAGTTTTTAAATTTTTATGTGATGATTCATTCAATTCTTCGATTTCTAAATGGATCAATTTGTCTACTAATATGTTTTTTTTTATACATTTGGTTAACTGGTCAACTTAGAATTTAAAAAAGAACTAATCCGACAGACTTGAGCGATTAATTTGAGTAATTTCAAAATGGAGAGATTTTTTTTTAGCCAAGATAGTAAATTATCATTAATTAAAATGAGGGGTCCATAAAGGACTACAAACAAGAGGGTATAATGGACAATGCCAACAAGAAAAAATCAACAACTTATTAAGAGAAAGAAGATAACATATGAAAGAGAAAGGAGATATTAGAAAGCTGAAAGTTGTCTTCGTTCATCAGTGAGGCTTCGAGCTCCATTTGCAATCTCCAATGGCGACTTCCGACGATTCTCAAAGACCACTTCATTGCGAGCTAACCAGATGCACCAGAGTACATTAGCCCCAAGCTCCTTTTTCCGGCAAGCTTTACGGCCACTGTTCAGAAGCTCCATTAGAAAGAGCCACCATCTCCAAGGCTCTGTAATTTGAGGAGGTAGAGGGAAGCCAGCGATTCGCCAAGCTTCAGCAGCAAATTGACAGCCCCAAAAGCAATGAAATACAGATTCCTCCGTCAATTCACACATTGGACAGGTAGAGTTCACATTATGAAATCTGGAGGTCAATTTTGCTCTTACTGGAATCCCTTCATGTAATAACTTCCACAAAAAATTTTTAATTTTTGGTAAATTTTGCAGCTTCCAAAGTTCAGACCATAACCTCTTCTCATTGCAGCGTTCTGGCAAGAACTCAGTTGGTGGGTGATAAAACTGCAAGGCAAGGTCATATCCAGTAGCAACAGAATAAATACCAGATTTTTCCTTCTTCCAGGTAATTTTATCTTCCCCTTCATGGATAGGAGTAGTTAAAATAACTTGGGCAATGTTTGGACTGAAAATTATTGTGATTGATTGTTGATTCCACTGTGCATTAGGAAGTAACAAGTCTGAAACCCAAATAGGATTGTGAATTTGATTAGGTAGGAAAGAAAGATCATGTGGTTGAAATTGTTTGAGCCAATTATCCTTTGCTATCTTAACCAAATTGCCACGACCAATCTGCCAAACAAGGCCCTTCTCCAAAATCTTTCTCCCGTCCAATAAACTCCTCCAACCCCAAGATGGGGAGAAACCAATTTTAGCATGTAAGAAATTAGAATACTTAAAATATCTGCTCTTAAAGACTTTGTAAATCAAAGAGTTTGGTCGAGTTAATAACCTCCAACCTTGCTTAGCTAACATAGCAAGATTAAAAGCTCTTAAATCTTTAAAACCCAAACCGCCCTCCTGTTTTGGTCTGCATGAAATCTGCCAGTCTACCCATTGCATTCTACGTTCTGCACCTCTTTGACCCCACCAAAACTGCATCATTTCCTTCTGAATATCTTCTAGTAAGGATTCTGGGAGTTTAAAACAACTCAGCGTGTAAATAGGCACTGCTGAACCAACAACTTTGATTAAAACTTCCCTTCCACTTGAAGAAAGTAATGAACGTTTCCAATGTAGCAACTTTTGATTCACCTTGTCCTTGATGTAATTAAACGTAGTCTTTTTAGATCTCTGAACAACAGTAGGTAGTCCGAGGTATCTGTCTTGATTCCCAACATGGTGCACTTTTAGAACCAAAGCCAATCGATCCCTCACATGAATCAGAGTGTTTTTGCTAAAAAAGACTGAAGATTTATCAAGATTAACCACTTGGCCGCTAACCTCCTCATAGATTTGAAGAATGCGAATTAAACTTTGACAATCTTGTTCTGTAGCTCTACTAAATAAGATCAAATCATCTGCAAAAAATAGGTGATTGATTCTAGGACAACTAGGATTTAGTCTCAAACCAGAAAATACTAGCTCCTGTTCTCCCCTGTGGAGCAGATGGGATAAACGCTCTTGTACAAAAAAGAAATAGATAGGGTGATAGAGGGTCGCCTTGTCGCAATCCTCTGCATGGTCTAAAGAAACCATGAGGTTGTCCTTCCACAGTAACAGAATAAGAGACGGTCATCACACACTCCATTAACCAAATCAACCATTGTTCACAGAAACCTAGTTTCCGCATAATCGCCCACACAAACTCCAACTCAACTCGATCATACGCCTTGCTCATGTCGAGTTTCAAAGCTAATTCAAAGCCACCACTCTTCTTATTTTTCAGAAAGTGCATAAACTCATGTGCAATTAAAATTTTATCACTAATCAAACGGCCTTTGATAAAGGCACTTTGATTGTCACTTATGATTCGATTCATTACATGCTGCATTCGGTGCACCAGAATTTTGGAGAGAATCTTATAAAAAACACTACTAAGACTAATAGGGCGAACATGTTTCATAGTAGTAGCATTTTGAATCTTAGGAATCAAACAAATATTTGTATGATTAAAAGCTTTAAGAATTTTACCGCCAGCAAAAAAGCTTTTAACTGCACAAATAAGATCCCTCTGCACAATACTCCAATAAAATTGAAAGAATTTTGCTGTGAAACCATCCTCTCTTGGTGCTGAGAAAGGATTAATAGAGAACAGTGCTGATTTAATTTCTTTCTCCGAAACTGCCTTAATGAGTTCAGCATTAGTATCTTCTGAAATTTTCACCGGAATACCCTCTAACACTTCATTTGGATTTCGTGGGTTGGAAGAAGTGAACAATTTCTGAAAATAAGATTGAGCCGCCGCTGCAATACCAGCAGTATCTACAGGAATGTTCCCCTCCTCATCCTCCAAATACTCAATTTTATTCCTCCGATTTCTAGCTTGAAATTTGGAATGAAAAAATCGAGTATTTCTATCACCTGATTTCAACCACTGCACTCTTGACTTCTCACGCCAATACCTCTCCTCCTGATCAATAGCATCCTCTAACTCTGCCTCAAGCATTCGGATGGAGACACCATCAGCACTACCACCCTTATCCTTCTCATCATTTATACGGCTTTGCAATTCCTGAATTCGAGCATGAGAATTGGTTGCATTAGAACGCTGCCATTCCACCAACTTGTGTCGACAACTCTTAAGTTTAGTTGCCAAACGAAACATAGGAGAGCCTACAACGTGCTGGTTCCAAGTTTCTTTAACAATATTAGCCACTTCCGCTCTATCACACCATCTCTCTTGGAACCGAAAACGTCTCTTCAATCTTCCTCCTTCTCTATCCAAGCACAATAACAGGGGACAATGGTCTGAACCAGAGTCATCTAAGTGGATAACATATCCTCTTGGAAAAGTACTTCTCCATTGTTCATTAACTAAGGCTCGATCAAGTCTTTCCTTGACAAAGTTTCCCCCAAATTGTCGATTAGTCCAAGTAAACTTCCTACCTTCATATCCAACGTCCAAAAGCCGCCCAGAATTAATGAAATCAACAAAATGTTGAATAGAGATTGCTGACTTAACTCTACCTCCCTCATTCTCATGATTAGCCTTGACAGCATTAAAATCTCCAATTACAACCAACCGATCCTCCACACCCTCCATCTCCTGTAGTAGTTGAGTAAATTGAATTTCCCGTAGTTGATCGTTTGTATTTAGATGAATTGCAATAACCCTCCATGCACAGCCCGAGTCTTGATCCTTCCACCGAAAGTGAATAAAGAAAGAATCGTAAGAAATGATATCAACAAGAGTTGCATCCTTCCAAGCCACTACTAAACCATCCGCCAAACCCATCGGATCAACAGTAAAAACAGAATTAAAATCGTTCCTCCGCATCACACATTCTACCATCGAAGAATTATTCTTAGTCTCACATAAGAATAAAACCTTGGGGGAATGGGATCTAGTATTCCCTTGGATGTTGTGAACTGTTAGGGCCCGACAATTCCACATCAGCATCTTCATGGATCCTTGGGTGCCCATTAGGAGGTGACACCCTGACCCTCTTCAGGTTGTTCATTTTCAGATTGACAACACTTCTTCAACACAGAATTCTCCCCCGAACCTCCAGAACTTCTTTTCACACCAACCACTTGTTTAAAGCCTCCCCCTTTTCGAGCTAACTGTTTTAAGCTTTGCCTTCTTTTAGTACCCTTATTCAAACTATCATCGAAAGAACCAAAAGAAAATAATCCTTCCTTAAGTTTTGGAGAAGGAAGAAAATTCTCATTGGATCTCTCTCCGCATTTTGAACTAGAATCAGCCAATCCCCCCTTATCTTTATGAGGAGTTTTTTGTATAGCAATGACTCTCCGAGAGCTCTGAACCTCCTCTTGATCACCTTTATCTTTAGAATTTCCTTCGTGCATAGAGAGACTTGCAAAACCCTTAATCAAACTAATCGGCGTGGGCTTTTGGTTCTTTTATTGGTCCGGTTGATTGACCGAGGACCGATTAGGATTATTGTTCTCTTTCTGATCAGCTACTCTTCTACCCACTTGATCAGCACGCAGCCAAGGACCCCACCCTTCCTCCTCCAATTCCTTTCCAGCGGCCGTATCCTCCAGAAATTGACTACAACTTTTAATCTCATGGTCTAAGAAGCCACAATAGTGACAGAAATTTCCAATCCGCTCATATTTCAGCTGTAATTCAATCACCTCAAAATGGAGAGATTAATTTAATCATTATTTGAAAATTTAAGGAATAATTTAATCATGATTGTATCGTTTAATAAACATAAAATTGGTTAATTGATTTTTAACTATTTCATATTGTGTTATAAAAATAATCGTTTTAAAACATGAAAAATAATTCAGTGCTATCTTTGTTTTTTTTTTTTGGTATTCGTTCAGTGCTATCTACTATTGTAAAAACTGGACCCCAAGCCCAAACGACGCTGAAGAAAAAAAAAAAAGGAAACCTAGTCCCCAAGACCCAACCCCAACACGGGTTAAGCAGACCTTAAAATATGAAAATTAATTCAGTGCTATCCACTATTCCACTATTATTTCATGAGTTTTGCTAAGCAGCCCTTAAAATATTAGAAATTAACTTTCTCCTCTTTTAGGGGGTAAATCTGAATTACCTGAAGTTGATGCCTTCTCCATAAGTCGGTCGGAAAACAATGCGAAAGTCACAAAGGGCTGCGTGCCGCCACATTGGTCGCGAGGCCCACTTGATCAGTTGAACCAAAACGGCGTCGTTCTTCAAGTTTCTCACTCCGATTCCAAAGTAGAGAGGCCAACCCCCCACCCCCCCCCCCTCTCTCCTCCCCCCACATTTTCTAATATCGAAGCTCACTTTCGTATTTCCCCCTAAATTTGTCTGTACCTCATAATTAGGGTTTTTCTTATTCATAGTTTAGCTTGGGGCTGCAACTTATCCAAATCCAACTTGAATCATGGAGGTTAGTATCATGTTCATGATTAATTTTCGTTTTCCAAGCTAAATGGATCGAGATTTTTGTTTCTAATTTATGTCATATCGTTTATGAGTAGAAAAATGGAGTGGTTGACATTGACAAGACCACGGAGACCATGGAACCGGAGAAGTCCACTGGCGGTGGACTTTACGTTCCCGGCAAGGACAGAGTGGTGTACGTGCCTCAGGAAAGAAAATCTCGTTTAGGTATTGCAGTTTCTTGTGCTTTTTGAATTAGGTCAGTTTCTGATTTAGTTCCATTGATCATAGATTTATTGTTTGGTTTTAATGAATGATTCCAATAGGACTAGATGCTCTTGCCATTGCGAAACGTGAAGGATCTCAAAGTGATGGAGTGTTCAAGGTCCCGAAATCGAGGACCATTTCTATTGCAGCATCTGCAGAGGATGAAGATAAGTCTGAGTCTACTGTTGTTGAGGATGAAAGTGAGCATGGTGGAACTGCTAGTAAGGACAGACGTGCTAATACTAGATACCGGAAATCAACCAATGAATCATCACAAGCAGGTTATATTCTTTTAGTATCGATATTTCTTTGTTTTGCTATCGTTTGGATTTATTTGTGGTTATTTTCAGTTGTGAAAGATTAATGTGTGGGAAACAAATGTTGTTCAAAACTCATACTAATGTTGGAAGTTCATGATATTGTGTTGTGTTGAGGGTGTCGTTTTTGAAATTGCGAATGCATTGCACCTGATTCACCTGTCTCAATAGCAATTAATTTTGTTCTGATATTCTTATTTGATGCAAATGAATGCTTTTGGTAGCATTAAGATGGACCTTAGTAATGGGTACTCATTGAGGGGTCATGTATGGGGAGTTTTTGAAGGGGAAAATATGGATGAAATGGTAATTATAAAGCTTTTTGGAAATTCAAAGGAAACATGTGAAAAACGTTGTTGTACTTACAAAGGGTAATTCAGTTATTGTAAAGGAAAAATTTCGAACTCAACATGTTTAATATATGCAAAATGATTACTTCAAGCCATTTTAGATGAAATATGAATATGTATGGGTTGTTAGTATGCATAAAAACAATTATCTCAGATGGTTCTCTGGCTTTGAATGTGTAGAAAGTTCTCTGACTGAAGATCACGATGGTGATTCACATGGGACTCGTTCAAGGGAGCATATGGGTTCAGATGTAAGATTATTCTCTCTTCCTCTGGGTTTTTACTTAAAAGATTTCATGGCCTTATTCCTTTTGCCCATTGTCATGATGTTATCCTAGTGCATAGTACATTATTTGTGAAACTATCCGTTGAGTGTATATTTGTTTTTATGGAGGAGATGAAGAATACATCTAGTCATTATTAAAAATGTCAACGATTGCTTTTGTTAATCTCTGCAATAATATATTGTTCAATAAAAATATTATTATTGTGAAGATTTGCTGCATGTCTCATTATGATATTTCAACTTTGAAGGTCCCTGCTTCACCTTCTGGATATGAAAGGGAGAATTATAGGAAGGAGAGGAGGTATCATAGGGATGAGTCAAGAAGTGGTAGCAGAAGAGTGCAGCAAGTAGACAATTTTGAAAGTAAGGAGCCTTATTCTGAGAGGGATTCACGTAGTAGGTATGGCCATGAATACAACAGAAACAAGGAGCGTTATTCTGAGAGGGATTCACATAGCAGATATGACCATGAACGCGGTAGAAGTAAGGAGCCTTATTCAGAAAGGGATTCCCGTAGTAGGTACGACCATGAATATGGTAGAAAGCGAAGCAGATATGAGGGTTCCAGGAGAACACCTGGTATGTTGTTGTTACTTCTCTGGTTCTTTTATTTTCCTGTATTAACCCAAGTACTGTAGTCAGATATGCAGTGAATTCATCCAAATTTGAAATGCTAGAAAACTTTCTGCATTTTTTATTTTACCATTATATTGAACTGAAATTTAAGAAAATATCATTTCCAGAGTATAATTTGCAAGTTATCCCCTACGTATTTGTAAAAGCTAGCTCATATTATGGACATTCATCATCATCTTCTAAGAGTTACCAGTGTTCTGTTTGCAGGCATATCTGACTGGGATGATGGGAAATGGGAATGGGAAGATACTCCTCGAAGGGACAGTGTCCCTAGTTCTAGACATCATCAACCTTCACCATCCCCTATGTTTCTTGGTGCTTCACCTGATGTACGATTGGTTTCTCCATGGTCGGGAGGCAATACTCCTTATTCATCATCTCCGTGGGACCATGTGTCTCCATCTCCTGTTCCAATACGTGCTTCTGGATCTTCAGTCAAATCTTCTACTTCTAGATATAGTGGAAGGTCCCATCAGCTTACTTTTTCATCGGGAGCTTCAAGTTCATACGAGGTATATCTTGCACTTAATAAGCTGTTTTGTCCTTGTTTAGTTGATAATTGATCACTAATAAAATGTCTAGAAAGGTTCCATGGTTTCATTATGGTCATATCTAATACCATGCATGTACATCCTGTAATGTATCCAGGATGAAATGACCGATAAGTCCGAGTTTGGTGAAGAACATAAACATGAGATTACTGAAAGCATGCGAGCAGAGATGGAATATGATGCTGACCGAGCATGGTAATTATACTAATTAAATTTTGTTTTGAGAAGTATCCATTTTAATGTTGTGTTAAATCCTTGTATTTGACATGTGTGATGTTAAGTTCGTGGAAGACAGATCATACTGCTTAATAGTGGTATATTGGAAAATAAGCCGTTTCCTTTTCTATGCTTGTCCTTTATAATTCGTGCTCTGTCAAGTTTTAGGTTAAGATTTTAGTTCTTTGAAGAGATCCAAAATTTGAGAGTTTGGCACATCATACAAATTTAACCTTGTGATAGGGTTGAAGTTATAGATGACCTTTATAAGATTTAACATACATTGTGTCATTTTCAAACTTTCGCTTTTCTATTTATAATACATAAATCTGATTTAAGATTATCCTTGTGTAGGTATGATAGAGAGGAAGGTAGCACAATGTTCGATGGAGGAGATAACTCCTCACTTTTCCTTGGAGATGAGGCTTCCTTTCAAAAAAAAGAGGCTGATCTGGCCAAAAGACTGGTAAATAGCTAAACGTTAAGAATTCTAATCATATATAAATTAATATTTGCTGCAAACTGTTATACATAAGAAGGTTCCTGTTACTTGCAAATGTTTCGTGGATAAATTAGAGTTAGTTACTTGTCATAAGTAGAACTGATACATATTAAAATTAAAATATCACATGTGAAGGTGTTCTATACCCTGTGTTTTGTATCTTAAACATGGTGCATGGTTTTTAGCAAGTTGCATTTAGTTTTCTTGTTAAAGTAATCGGGAGTTCTTATCAAATATCATAGACTAGAAGAGATGGGACCAAGATGTCCCTTGCTCAGAGCAAGAAGTTGTCTCAACTCACGGCTGATAATGCTCAATGGGAGGACCGACAACTGCTGAGATCAGGAGCCGTTAGAGGTACAGAGGTTCAGACTGAATTTGATGACGAGGAAGAACGCAAAGTTATTCTTCTTGTGCATGGTAAATCTTCATCTGGCTAATTGATGTTTTATGCCCTTTGTATGGTATTGCACCTCTTTAAACTGATTATTTTTGCCCGACATTTGCAGATACAAAACCTCCATTCCTTGATGGCAGAGTTGTTTTTACTAAGCAAGCAGAGCCAATTATGCCAATAAAAGATCCAACATCAGACATGGCTATAATTTCTCGTAAAGGATCTACTCTGGTCAGAGAAATACATGAGAAACAGAGTTCAAATAAGTCTCGCCAACGCTTTTGGGAGCTGGCAGGCTCAAAACTTGGTGACATCTTAGGTGTTGAAAAGACAGCAGAACAGGTATTCTTCTTGAACAGTTGTGATCTTTGCCCCCTCTCACTGGTGTATAAAGACTTACCCTTTTTAAAACCCTTTCAAATGCAGATTGATGCAGACACTGCTACAGTAGGTGAAGACGGTGAAATAGATTTTAAGGAAGAAGCTAAATTTTCACAGCATTTGAAGAAGGAAGAGGGGGTGAGTGATTTTGCTAAGTCAAAGAGTATTGCAGAGCAAAGGCAATATCTGCCCATTTTTTCAGTGCGAGAAGAGCTATTACAGGTTTGTTTTTTCTTTATTGTTTGTATATCTCATAATCAGAGAAAATTGAGTTCTTTTGTTTGGACATGAAAAGAAAAGTGGGAGATTAATATACAAATTGAATGGGGTACCCACAAATGTTTTTGCTCTCTTACATATGAAGAAAATAAAAAAACAAATAGAGCAGTGGTTCATATATATTACGATAACTTTTTGATATATAATTGTGTAGGTAATTCGAGAAAATCAGGTCGTTGTGGTGGTTGGAGAAACTGGTTCAGGAAAGACAACTCAATTGACACAGGTACATTGTCCTTTTCTTTTATTTTCAATGATTTACATGATCATGTTTGGCCAATCAAGACAGAAAGTTCAATTGTTGATTTTTCAGCAATATTTAACATTTGAGTTTCCTGAACAGTATCTGCATGAGGATGGCTACACTATAAAAGGTATAGTCGGTTGCACCCAACCCAGGCGTGTGGCAGCTATGAGTGTTGCCAAGAGAGTCAGCGAGGAGATGGAGACAGAGCTAGGTGATAAGGTTGGCTATGCTATACGGTTTGAGGATGTGACTGGACCAAATACCATTATAAAGGTAAACACACATACGTTATAACATGAGACTTATTGTGCTATTGAGTGTGATTTCTTTTCATTGTATTTATCCTGAGCACACAATGCTAACAATAACACTGACATTAATTATGTGGACACATTAACTTTTTGTGCTATATATTCTAAAATGGTTGAATTTTACAGTACATGACAGATGGAGTTCTTCTCCGAGAAACACTCAAAGACTCTGATCTAGACAAGTATCGGTATGAAAATATTGAGAAAATTTACCCTCAACATTTACATTTATGATGTTTCTGTTATAAAAATAACTTTATCTGAAACTATTGCAGGGTTGTTGTCATGGATGAAGCCCATGAAAGATCATTGAACACTGATGTTCTTTTTGGAATATTGAAGAAAGTTGTAGCTCAACGTCGTGATTTCAAGTTGATTGTCACATCAGCAACTCTGAATGCACAGAAGTTTTCACATTTCTTCGGAAGGTGAATTTCAGCTTCTCAATCTTATCTAATATCTCATTTTCCAGATTTTGGTTGGTTCACAATCTAATTAATTAGGGCATTCTTGCAGTGTACCAATTTTTCATATTCCTGGGAGAACATTTCCTGTGAATATATTATGGAGTAAAACTCCAGTTGAAGATTATGTCGAAGGTGCAGTGAAGCAGGCCATGACGATTCACATTACTAGTCCTCCAGGTGACATTCTTATCTTCATGACTGGCCAAGATGAGATTGAGGCTGCTTGCTAC
>JASCZI010242160.1:0-15564 GCA_036250425.1 Stylosanthes scabra | reverse complement strand
GGATGTGTACATTACGATATGAGCATCTATTTTTATCCCTTTGTTGAGATTTCTGTAGCGTACTATATTTTCAATTACCTTTGCTTTCTACCCATAATATTTCGGTGTGCACCCCTTCCTGTTTATCTATTTCAGGTGCAGAAGGAGTGTTCATTTTTTCAGTGGGCAGACCCTGATTCAGATTCTTTCCTAGTTGAGTTTGGAAAGATGAAAAAACGTGTAGATTCGTTAAAGCTGAGAGGTGATGTTGCTCATAGGCGTTGTAAAGCAGCGATTGTGTTCGGATTGCTTGGGTGACTGATATGTTTTTTAGTTTGGTTTCAATATAGAGCTTCATGTTTATGTGTAGGTAAATTTCCTATAATTAGTTAAGGAGTAGGTTAAATTGCTTTTGTTTTTCTGCATCTCTTGTAGCTCTAGGTGAAATGAAGGTTTCACCCGATCTTATTTGTGGAGTCCCTATTTTTAGGTTGCTTATGTTGGTAACATTTGTAGCTTCCCCATCTGATTTATTTTGTATTCCTGATTCTGTAATGTATTAAATTTCTTTCCTAACATTCTCATGTGGTCACATTACTTAATTGAGAATCAAATTTCCTCTTGGGATTATAGAAATCTCTCGTTTATGTTTAATCATGTCAGTAAGTATTCAACTACGTTTATTGGCCATGTGTTTTCTAATCATTTTAATTAGAGGCATGACAGAATCATTGGCACTATGTGTTTATTTATGTAAATATTAATTGAAAGGATTAATTGTTGTTCGGTTAATCCTTATTTTGCTTTCTCTATTGCTATAATTCATTCACCATTCCATTGTTTCCTATGCGTAAACCCCTGTTATTTTGGTTCGAATGTGCCACTAGTTCAGTATAAAAATGAAGCATTGGTTAGTGTTTACACTGTTTAGTTCTAAGCACATTAATGCTCCTATTCGTCCCCTTTGATTTTTTGTTTCCTATTCTACAGATTTGGAACTTCACTTTTGGGTAAATCTGGAAAGTTTTGAGAAAACAATTCCAATTGGTTAGGCACTACCTTATAACAGAGGATTGTGCGATTGATGATAAATCAATTAAGTTGATGGTTAGTGATCAAAGTTAACCGCTATTGTGATATTCCTTAGGCATTAGTGAAAGAAAACACTTCATATCTAAGCAAAAAAATAGGCATGAATAGTATTCTATATAAAACAACCGTATATATAGCATGTTAAGGATTCAACAAAATAGACACAAACAAAAGTTTCCCAAGGAGGTGATATAACCTTTGTAATCAGCTCATAAACTTAATGGCCTAACGGCAATTAAAAACAACCGTAGATATATCATCTTACGGATTCAATAAAATAGACACAAACAAAAGGCCCCCAAGGAGGTGATCTAACCTTTGTAAACAGCTCATAAACTTAATGGCCTAAAGGCAATCGAAAACAACCGTAGATATAGCATCTTACGGATTCAACAAAATAGACACAAACAAAAGGGTGCAAAAAATGCTAATTAAGATTAGTAAAATGAAAGTTTAATTTAGTTAAATTTTATTTGTTTCCTTGTTTTGCGCTTATTGTTCCTCGGATTTAGCTTTGCCCTAGCCTGTCGAACCTTCTTATCCCAAGTTCTTATTGCCAAGCTGCACACCTCGTTTGCTTTTGGGTTATTTTTGCCCATCACAAGTTCTAATGCTATCTGCATACGAGTCCAGTCCGTCACCTTTTATATACCATAAGATGGGCAAATACAATACAAATTTGGAGCAGTAAGTTATTACAATCATTGGATCTGCATATCCGTATTTTGATTGGTGAAAGTGTGTAAAAACGTTTTGGTGACTACCTCCATTACGTAATTGTCCCACATGTAAGAGTGTTTTATCCACTGTGCGACCCAAACACCTCCGTCGTTCCTGCTCACATGTCACAAATCTCTGCAATTGTTACTACTGAACATTCACGTTTAAATATTCAGACATTTAAGTTGGGTAAATGACTATATCTTAAGATCCTTCATCTTGTTGTGGTGGATTATCTTCAATAAACTCCTAGTCCGATAGTTTGGACTTTGGTGTGATACTATGCACAAAGAATTGTCTATTTTGAAGAATTTTTTCCCTTGACCTGATCCAATGACAAAGAGAATCTACATGGAGACATACTTAAAATGATGCAGTGATAAGTTTTAATGGGATAACTATGTGAACAAGAATAGTAGTTGATTGTTTTACCGTTTCCTTGAGTTGCTTAATCCTTGCTGGACTTATGAGTCCTTAGGAGAGTCCATGTATGTCATTGTTTGATGAATAGTGTCTATAATTAATAGGAACCAATGTTGATTCCTAACCAGAGGTAGGTACACCTACATGTTGACGCTCTTATTAATTGATTTTGTTTGGAATAATTTCATTCTCGTTGACTGTAATTATCAAATACAATTACCTTTAACATATCATCGAATTTACCTATTCTCATGGAAAATCTCTTACCCCTACTGTACTACAGTTTCAGGACTCTCAAACTCCATGGCCATCACCTCTTCAAAGGTGTGACATGCATCTAATCGCCGGACATGATCGACCCCTTCCGACCCACCAACATTATGAGTTTCCCCATCACCGTCCACAGCCACTTCCCCAACATCAACATCGTCAATGCCAACATCAAGTGAGCCATCCTAAATGACCAAAAAAATACAATCTCAAAACTTGCTGCTTTTTCGCATAGAATTATTATTTTTATAGTAAACTTCAAATTTTTTATCAAAAATAATGTTAGCATAGCCGTGGAAACATATCATTAATCTGAAAATTGATTTAGTTTCTATTCCTAAAAAAGTAAAATTGAGGAACAACTCATGTTCAAACAGGATATAATTAACTTGGAAACGAAATTTATTAGCATTGAAACATAATGCAACTAAAACAAATGTCAATAGCTCACAAGTGATGCTAATTAATTTCTTTCACACATAATGAACTTTATTACAAAAGGAATAATCAACTATGAGCTTCACCTGGATTAACTCTTAGAATTAACTTTAACTTGACATTTTTTTGCAAAACAATCATCAATGGTTACTTTTGGTTTTCACTGATTCCAAATAAAATTGACACAACAAGTCAACAATACATAAGACTCTTGATTAATTCCACCCTTCTAGTTGTCCACATTGTGACGAACTTAAAAAAATTTTTAAAAATTTATCTTCACATGGAGCATGATCAGAGGCATTATGCAAGTTCAATTAAAACATAAAAGAAACTAACCAGGAGCTCAATGACGTTAACATAATCAACCTCTGCAGCACCAAAGGTTTCCTGGCAATGATCTAAATTCTCATCCATAGCATTTGCAGAAGAATCCATTATGATTAGAATGGAAAAGCGAATAACCTATTATAAATGGTAAGAGAAAAGGAAAAATGGAATTAGTTCTGCAAAAAGCCTATAAACAAGAACGGAGTCAAAGACATTAACCAAAGCAAATATGTAACAATCTAACGTTGTTTGGTAATTAGACAATTAATTTAATTAAACAGAAATTACTAACCACAAAAAGGGTTCTCAAGTTATGGAAGTAAATAAGTTAGAGGTACATCGGAATGCGAATGCTGGAGAAAATGAAAGGCTGACGAGAGTTCAGTAGTTATAATTTAGGGGCTAGGATTTCAAGAACATTTTAAATTGCAATTAGGAAAATCACAAAACAGATAATGGTGTGTAGGGAGCAAAGACCTCGATTAGAAATTTTTAATCAAAAAACGACGACGTTAGCACTTCATCAAATATCATAGTAATGGGAAGCAACTAACGAGCCATTTAGTTGTAAATGTCCCATTTTGGAACTTCATTACTTTAAATAAGGATATTATTGAGAATTCCCTTCACACAAAACGACAAAATTTTACAGGCTGACTGGAAAATCAACTGTATCATTGGATAACACAAATTGAAGATGTCTCACGGGAAAGATTTCCAATATTATGAAGGTGGGAAAAAACTTAAGACAATGTAGTATAACTAATTTAATTAATTCGTCCTTTAAATGACTGATAACAACACTATGCTTCATCATATATATTATTATTAAGGATTAGTGCCCCACGTTATCATTAAAAAATCTTAAAAAGCTGAAGAGTAGGATCATGATCTTTCACATTGGTCCCTCAGATAGTACATACACTCAATTATTATTTATATATTTTATGTGATTCACGTTTTTTTTAATATTTTCTTAATTATTATACTACTGTACTAACTACTAAATGTCAACTTTATGTGATTCACGCTTACTTATTTTTTTTTTTTATCGCATGGCTTTTATATATTATAGGAAAATTATTCTGCATATCACATTTTTGTAGCATATCGTATTCCATTATTTTTTAGCCGTTAATTTTAATTAATTTTAATTATAAAATTAATAATGATTAAGATCAATGATTAAAAAGTGATGAAATACAATATGTCGCACTTTTTGTGACATACCGGATAATTTTCCAAGTTATTAAAATGAAGTTCAAATTATTTACATTCATAACCAAAAGGGAATAAATCTATATAGTGGTGACACTGTAACAGAAAATTACATAATCCAAGCAAATTATCATATATAATCATTCAACGTTTACATAAATTAAATACTGTTTATTAAAATGCCGCATACATAGCATTTTCACTTTTTTTTTTTAATTGTTTATTGTTTATTGGAATTAGTAGAATGGAAATTAAATATAAGTCTAATATCTTTTGAGAAAGTTCTTGAACCATTTTGCAGACAGCTTATAATGTCTTTTATAACCATTCTTATAATCCACAAAATTTATTCCAAATCGCAATGTGTATCCTGAAGCCCATTCAAAATTGTCCAATAATGACCATGCAAAATATCCTTTTACGTTTGCGCCACCCCTTGTAATAAACACAACAAATTGAAAACAAAATTAGAATTTTAAAAAGAAATTAATTCATGAAAATTGAATAAACATCTATATGAGAATCTACTAACCTTATTGCAGAGTGGAGATAAAATAGATGACGGTAATAATAATCAATTCTAAAAGTATCTATAAGAGCTTCTTCAAGTGATAGTGTTGGATCGTTGAACTCATCTATTCCTACAAATTAAGTCAAGTATATACCAAAACAATTAAGAATAAAAAAAGATAATTTTAAAGTAATAAAAATATGATGATGGTTTTTCAATGTTACCATTTTCAGTGATATAAATCAAAGGGTTGTTATACTTTTCCTTGGTGTAAAGCAATAGTTCTTTAATTCCTTTTGGATATACATATAACCAATCGGAAGCAGCCTACAAAAGTGTCAATAATAATATAATGATACATAGGTAATAAATTACGAAGCATGGACATGACACAACACGCAACACGACGACACGTCAAATAATAAAGCATATTTGGTTAAAAACACATAACACGAAGTGTCCGTAAAGTGTTCGACACGCCGACACGACAACTTACAGATGTGTTTGTGCTTCGTAGGTAATAAATAAAAGATAATAAATAATATGTAGCTTTTGCAATTATTTGATAGGATTATATTCATACCCTTGGACCTATGGGAACTCCATTGCGTTCAGCTGCCATTAAAATAAGAAAAGTTGTGATATTAGCATATTGCACATATATAGATATTGGAAATAGATTTTTGAATAAAATGTGTGCTTACTTGTAAGATTGACAAGAGAATCAGTGAGGTAATTAGGTTTGGCATGTTTGAGCTTAGGTGAGTAAGCAGCATAGTTGGAGGTATAATAATTTAACCCAATAAAATCAAATGAACCTTTGACAGCTTTAGCTTGCTCTGAAGAGAATTTAGGCAATCTTGTTCCAACAAAGGATCTCATGCTTTCAGGATATTCCCCTCTTGTCAATGGTCCCATAAACCTGTAGTAAATACCAATATTTCCAAAGAATAAATTTTTTTTAAAAAATACATATTATTTTATTTTTTTTGGTATTAAAAAAAAAACATATTATATTATTATAGTATAGTTTTTTTTTCCGGTAAATAGTGTAGGGTTTTTTTTCGGTATACATCGGGATCGGGGCCTAGGCCCAATAATAGTATAGTGTTTTTTATTATTTTAAAGGGGAAGAAGCCCAACAACACGGTAGAGCTCTTTGTTTTAGAATCTGAATTCCTAGTTGCAAAGGTACTAAGGCCCAAGACCAAAAATGGTAATAAGGCCCAAACAAATTCCAGAAAATACAGTTGTTCCCAACAAACACAAACCCTAAACCGAAAACGCAAACCTAAAAGCAAACCCTAAACCAAAAATTAAATTTCAGTTTAATAGAGAACAGTTTTGATCAAAGAAAATAGAACATAATACCAAAAAAAAAAAAAAAAAAATAGAACATTGTTTAGAGGTGCAGTGGGAAAGACACATGAAAGGTTTTTCCTGAAAACGGTTGGTAAGCTAATTGCTAGTAGAATGAATCTCTCTTAATAAAAATCAAAATTCATATTTTATTCCATATGATTGATTTCTTCAATTTATTGTCCAGCATTGAAGAAACATACTCAATCAGCTAGGAAAACTATAGCAGTAGTAGTGATAATTGGAATTAAAGCTTCTCTACATGAATAATGATGCTGGATATTCTCCGACCAATTATTGAAAACTTTTCATATTTACTTCTATTATGCTAATACATCAGGTGATGCTTCTGTTAATAAATTAAGTCATAAAGTACTAATAAGCTTTTGCAAAGAAAGAATTATAGTGACACTTTTCAAAATCCAATTTTTACTTTTAATATAATATCTTATATATTAATAAATATCTATATTTAAATCTTTATTATGTTTATTTCTATTAAAGTAATTTTTATGTTAATTTACTACAAATAATTGTTAATTTTTTTTAAAAAAAAACTAACTTTAATAAACTATTTAAAATGTTTAATCGAACTAGAATAGTAACTTACCATCCAAACATAAAGTCGATTGCTGTATGGGCAGCATGTTGATCAACTTTGCTATTTGAAGCCGGCAGAAACCAATTAGACACCAACGTTATGCCAATCACACCCTTTTGAGATTCCTGGATTATGTATATATGTACATACAAATAAAAAAATATATATATTATTAGATTCTCACTAATTAATCAATATTAAATTAAAGGATAATGCTAGGTGGATGTATTATTATATGTTTTTATATATTTTATTTACAACACAAAAAATATAAATATTAGCATAAAAAATTCACAAAATACATAAATATAACATATAATAACATAGAAATTGATATAGATATGTATAGCACAAAAATACCTTAACACTGAAATTAAAATAAAAAAATATATATATAGTAATACACCGTAAATTAATTTTAAATTAAACTATAATTATAAAGTTAACTAATAGAGTACGGACCTGATAGTTTTTCTTATAGAGTTGCACAACAGAAGCATGAGAAAGAAGTTGATAGTGTGAAACTAAATAGGGTTCAGTTCCAGAATCACCAGCATTGCAATTTGGGTTCACCCATTTTGAACATCGACCAGGTGCAAGGAAACCATTTCCATAACCATTTTGGCTATAAGTCCATGGCTCGTTCAGAGTGATCCAGTGTTTCACTCTATCACCAAATTCTTTAAAGCAAACCTCCGCGTAATCTCGAAAATCATTTCTATAAAAAAAGAAAATTATAATATATTGTATCTCACTTTATTATTTAATTTGTGTGAGAATTATTTTATTTTATTTTTGTAACACTTACACAATGTTAGGACTTAAGAAGCCACCGTACTCGTCTTCCAATGTCTGAGGAAGATCCCAATGGAAAAGTGTTACAAATGGTTTTATACCTGCAAACATAATTCTTAATTAATTAATTGATTATTGACAGGTGTAAATCAACCCTTATAGAAATTAAAAGCGCAAGAATTTTATTATAACCATTTGATAGTAACTCGTCGATAAGGTTGTTATAATATTTGATTCCTTCCTGATTTATGCCTCCACTAAGTTTTCCTTCTGTTCATATCAAATTTACTTAAAATGGTTCATAATTAACATGATGAAAGATACAATGAATTTCATTGAAATTAGCTAATGGAAGTAGATATGATCATTGATTATATTATTATGACTTACTTGGAAGTATTCTGGACCATGAAATAGAGAATCTGTAAGCATCTAAATTCATATACTTCATAATCCCAACATCTTCCTATATATATAGACAATAATCAATCTTCTTTTTAATGTAATAATAATAATCAACGAAAAATTTTAAAAAAAACACACACACACATATATATTAATTAATGTGATGATGATTGTTCTTTTTACTTTGAATTTTTATCATAGTATTTTACTTTATATTACCACTACTTGAAAATCAAATCGAATGGCACTAGAACACTATATATATGTTGCAATTGATTAAACATTAATCATGTAATGTGGACTTTAATTTGTTTTTTTTTTTTGGGAAATATTCTCCTTACTTTTGCTGACATTTGGAATTTAATTACTATAGTATATATCATACATACCTTGTAGAGGTGATATTGGTCAGTTGCAACATCTCCATTGCTTCTATCTTGTATCCTATCTGCATAAGTAAATTACATGCTCAGTCCTTATAATTTTATTAAAATTATAAATTGATATTTATATTTAAAAAATTTATAATTAAATCTCTATATTTAATAAAATTTTATAATAATTAAGTCTCTATTATTAAAAAAACCTTAGAATTATTCAAATATTCCTTATCATATTCTTAATTGATTGCTCTTATATTAGGGAAAAAAAAAAAAAAAGCAGCGAAACTTCACATGACATCCAACCAAAATTGTTCTTGCATAATAAGACAAGCCTATAATGATAAAAGCCACAGACAATAATCAGATAGTGCTTCTCTATATTATATAATTTCTTATTTCAGAAAGAGGCCATAATAAGATTTTGTTGGAATATTTCCTTGACCTAGCTATTGATTGCCATAATAAGCTTAATTAATTAGTGCCAAGCTATTGTTTTAATAATTAATCATTTAATTTTCAGGGTAAAGCTTTTCTTGGATTTTATTACATTATTTTTACTCTTTTAATAAATTTTAAAGATATGATAAAAAAATTTTGGCCATGTACAACTTGAGGATTAATATGTTCATTCAATTCGATAGTTGTCTAGTGAAAAAATAATTAAGTGCAGTTGCTGTTCTTCCGTTCTAAAATAATATATAAAGTTATTTTATATCCAAATATATTCTTTTTATTTTTTAATGTATAAAAAGAAGAAGCAAAAAGACAAAGTTGTGTAAAGACTTAAAGACTAAAGACCGGCAGCGTTTTCTGCCGCTCAAAATGCTGTTTTTTGTGCCAATTTCTAGAAGTGGACATAAAATTTTTAATTAAAATTAAATTAAATTTAAAACAATGGTGTTTTTTTTTGTTTTAATAAGGGTTTCTAAATTAAATAAAAAAATTCAAATGACAAATTTAAAAGTGTTGGCCGTTTTAAGGTTGGTAGTTATAAAGTTTTATTAAAAGAAAAGAAAATGAATTATTAGGAAAATATTTTTTTTTGGTCCACATTATTTTTTGATTCGACAAATTAATGACTAATTCATCGTGAATTTGAACTTTATTAAGAATTTGTGGCTGGCATAGAAAACTAAACTAATTAAAAAAAAAAAGAGACGTAGATGGAGTAATTACCTGGATATTTGTGGGTGTAAGTATCCCATATGCTTGGTCCTCTACCACCTTCCTTTGCTGCACCTTCATACTGTATAATTTTTCATGACTCATCAGCTTTTATTAGGATGTAGTTCGCAAATGTAATCAATTTAATTAATTAAGTGAAAGTTAGTTAGTAAACATTTATATATACAAATGCATGAATGCATTTCTGATGAACTATAACTCATATAACATTTTTTTTTTTTTTCTGATATAAAAGATTTCATATTCGAACCTCGTCTAAGAAAAAAAAAAAACACGAGGCATGTGTACCTGGTAAGATGCGGAAGCAGTCCCAAAGATGAAGGCTTTTGGGAAAGAGGTTCGATTGAGTGAAGAAACATCAAGAATGGGTGAAACTGGTGGTGAAGCTTCTTCATTTGCAGAAGAAGAAGTGATGATAAAAGCAAAGAAGAATAGAGAGAGAAGTAGCAAAATGATGCTGTTATTGTTGGATGCCATATTTCTTAGATTGTGTGATTCTTGTATTACGAATTTGTGAACCTTTTTATAACGAAAAATACGTAACCTTTATTCAGGCTTTATTAGATTCCTAGCCAGCCCCCACACTCACACTTTTACTTATTCTTCTTCTTATTATTAATTATCATTATATTTATTATAAACTGCCAAATCTATAATTATTATATTACTTCTCCATCTTTTATTTTTTTAAATGTCCAAACCCAGAAAAAAACGCGTAGGTATATCCATAAACAAAATTATTCTTTAAAAAAAATGAGTATACACCACGTACAATTAATTTTTGTTATATTCATTTACAATGTTATGTATTAAAATATTAGAAATATATACTTACTTTTTCTTGTGTCAAATATATAGTCACTTTAAAATATCATCTTTAATTTTTAAAAGTGTTTGGACAAATACTTTAAGACGGACAAAATATAATTAATTATATTTTGGCCGGTCTAGCTATCTATGCATACTATTTTGCTTATTGACACAATCAAATATCTCCCATTCTCCCTTCAATTTATGCGAAAACAATTAACATTTAAAATAGTTTTATGTTTCTTCAATATTTAAAAAAATTTAATTAAGATGTATTTTTAGTTAAACCGTTATATATATAGAAATTTTTCTATATATTCTTTCGATAACACTATATGTACATATATTAATGTATATATTTTAATAAAAATAACTCTTATGTTATTTATTTTGATTCAAAATTTTATATTAAATTTTATTATTTCTGTGTTTAATGTATGAATTTATTAATTAGGCGTGAAAATATACACAAAACACGTAGACTTAGATTTATTCATATCTTGTAATGAATAACAAATGTCTTCATCCAAAGTTATCATTAGATATTGCCATTTGCAACCTCGCAAATAATGAGTATACACATATAGACAAAACTCATGTATAAATTAAAGTAGTGTTAGTGTGATTGGACTTAGTAAGGTTAGTTGTGAAGAGTCAGTTAGTTTAGTTAGTCAGAAAGTGTAATGTGCCTTGTTTGAATCCATCTGCATAATGTCTAATTAACTGTTTACGTGTATATGTTTATTAGTTTAATAATCTTCTTGTGCATTAAAAGTTTAATTTGTCTATACATTGTTAGAATGTTAGCTAATATCCATATGTATATGGAGACTTTTCTGTATAGAAAATAACGTCACACCTATTCTAATTGTTCAGTAGTAGTCTTCATTTATCGCTAATAATTAATTATGATTCAACGCTTACTAAGTGAAAATAAATATTTAGATATTTAAAAAATATAAATAATTAATATTTTTTAATCAATAAATATACATAAAATAAAATATTTGTAATTATTATTTATAAAACATTCATAATAAAAGTTATAAAATATTTAAAATTTAAAACAATTAACAATCAACCAACTTTATATTTTTTAAAAGTAAAATATTCAAAATTTAAAAAAATAAAACATCTAATTTAAATTGTTGACTGATATTGATTAAATTTATATCGTTACTTAGCATTGTTGTTATTTATTTTACTCATTGGATCATTATACTAATATAATTACCATACAACAACAATTGTAATAAGTAAACAAATTGAAAAGAATAATGGTACGGAACTAACATTAGAAAGCCATTAAGGAGTCAATAATTAAGTTATCATCCAAAATTTATATGAGTTATTATTCGTAACTCATATATCAAATATTAAGTTATCATTCGAAATTTATATGATTTATCATCCATAACTATGTATTGGCTTCCTATTGGTTATCATGTATTGATTTTCTAGTCTTTTTAAATTGAAAATATACTTCTATATATAGTGACACTACGGCAAAGTAAATAAATTTAAAAGACAATTAAATCCAAGAAATTTTCATATATAATCATTCCATTGTTTATTGTTTATTGGAATCACTAGAATGGTAATTAAGTCTAATATTTGATGAGAAAGTTCTTGAACCATTTTGCAGAGAGTTTATAATATCTTTTCAAAACATTTTTATAATCCACAAAATTTATTCCGAAACGCACTGTGTATCCTGAAGCCCATTCAAAGTTATCCAATAATGACCATGCAAAGTATCCTTTCACGTTTACGCCATCCCTTGTAATAAAATCAAAAATTGAAAACATAATTAGAATTTAAAAGGAAATTAATTAATTAAGGTAATTGAATAACTATATAAGAAGACACTAACCTTATTGCAGATTGGAGATAAAATAGATGACGATAATAATAATCAATTCTAAAAGTATCTATAAGAGCTTCTTCAAGTGATAGTGTTGGATCATTGAACTCATCTATTCCTATAAATTAAGTCAAGTATACCAAAACAATTCAGAATTTTTTTTTTAAAAAAATGATAGTCTACTAAAAGTAACAAAAATATGACGGTTTTCTTTCTTACCATTTTCGGTGATATAAATCAAAGGGTTGTTATATTTTTCCTTGGTGTAGAGCAATAATTCTCTAATTCCTTTTGGATATACATATAACCAATCGGAAGCAGCCTACAAAAGTGTAAACAATAACATAATGATAGGTAATAATAAAAAAATAGAATTTAATTTTGATGCACTAACATGTTTAATTTATATACTCGTGTAATTATATATTCGTTTGTTTTGACAATAAATCATGAGGTGGATGAAAAAATAAATTATTTTTATTGATATGACGCTATTTAATTAAATGCATGTGTAAAATCTCTTTACACTATGTCAGTATATTAAAATTAAATTATAAAAGATAATAAATATATAAATAATAATATGTAGTTTTTCCAATTATTTAATATGAAGGAATATTCATACCCTTGGACCTATGGGAACTCCATTGTGTTCAGCTGCCATTAAAATGAAAAAGGGATTGATATTAGCATGTAATTAGATAGATATTGGAAAGAGATTTATATAAAATGTGTGCTTACTTGTAAGATTGGCATGAGAATCAGTGAGGTAATTAGGTTTGGAATGTGTGAGCTTAGGTGAGTAAGCAGCATAGTTGGTGGTATAATAATTTAACCCAATAAAATCAAATGAACCTTTGAGTGATTTAACTTGCTGTGAAGAGAATTTAGGCAATCTTGTTCCAATTAAGGATCTCATGCTTTCAGGATACTCTCCTCTTGTCAATGGTCCCATAAACCTGTATGAACAACTTTGGTTGGCTTGATATTTAAAATAGTTAGATAGAGAAACAGTTAGTGATAGTTAGTTGTTAGCAATGTCAGCAAGTTAGTTAAAGGTTTGTTATTCTGTTAGCTTTCAGCTCTAGTAATGATAACTGATAATAAAAAAGAGAACACTCTAAAATCTAGAGTCACAGTAAATTCCAGAGTTTTCCATAATTTATCTCTTTCTTCGATTTTGTTTCAATAGAAAATGCTAAATAACTATTAATTTTAATTTATTTTGATCATTATTTTTAGCTATTAGCTCAGACACTTTTAATTTAGAGTTTAATGACATTGGATTTTAACTAACATTTTTCAATATTAATGACTAAATGATAATTAGAATAAATTAAAATTAATGATCATTTAACATTTCTCATATAACATTCCTCGTATATTCATATCATGAGGTGGTGCTTAATAAGTACTAATTAGTAATTACCATCCAAACATAAAGTCAATTGCTCTTTGTGCAGCATCTTGATCAAGTTTACTCTTTGAAGCTGCCACAAACCAATGAGACACCAAAGTTATGCCTATCACACCCTTCTGAGATTCCTGGATTATTTATATATGTACATACAAATAAATAATAATTATTATTATTAGATCCTCTCTGATTGAATAATATTAAATTAAACTATAGCTATAAAATTAATTAACAGAGTATGTACCTGATAATTTTTCTTGTAGAGTTGAACAGCAGAAGCATGAGAAAGAAGTTGATGGTGCGCAACCAAATAGGGTTCAGTTCCGGAATCACCACCAGTGCAATTTGGGTTCACCCATTTTGAACATCGACCAGGTGCAAGCATGCCACTTGCATAACCACCTTGGCTATACGTCCATGGCTCATTCAAAGTGATCCAATGCTTCACTCTATCGCCAAATTCTTTAAAGCAAACTTCCGCATAATCTCGAAAATCATTTCTAGAAAAAGAAAATTGTAATATATAAATATAATATCTAGTATCTTATTTTATTAGGGTAAAATATGATATAAGTTGTAATAAAGTTTATGAAAAAATTTAAAAATACTCCTAAAGTTTAATTTGATTCAATTTTATCCTCAACGCTTTCGATTGATTTCAATTTTACCTCCTAATTATTGAAAAATTGAAAATATTGAGAGTAAAATTATCAATGATTAGGAATAAAATTGAAACTAATAAAAAACGTTAGGAATAAAATTAAATCAAATTAAATGTTAAGTATATTTTTAAATTTTTTCGCAAATATTAGGAATATAAATCATATTTTATCCTACTTTATTATTTTGAGCGAGAATTATTTTATTTTTCGTAGCACTTACACAATGTTAGGACTTAAGAAGCCACCATATTCGTCTTCCAATGTTTGAGGAAGATCCCAATGAAAAAGTGTTACAAATGGTTTTATACCTGCAAAAATAATTCTTAATTAAATTAATTCAGATTAACCATTACAAATATAAAAATAAAAATGTAAAAACTTTGATTGTGATTAACCATTAGATAGTAATTCATCTATGAGGTTGTTGTAATATTTAATTCCTTCTTGGTTTATGCCTCCACTGAGCTTTCCTTCTGTTCACATCAAATTTATTTAGAAAAGTTAATTAGTTAATAAGTTATGCTAACTATATACTAAAATCAGTCACCAAATTAGTCATTAGTGTATAATACATATTGAAATATAAAATATATATTAAAAATAAGTTAAACTATATATATATTTTATATTTTAATATGTATTATATGTTGGTTCTTTCACGCTATTATATGTATTAATAGCGTGAAAGATCCAATGAAGTGAAACTAGCTAGCTAAGTGAATATGAACATTGATTATGACTTACTTGGGAGAATTCTTGACCAAGAGATAGAGAATCTATAAGCATCCAAATTCATATACTTCATAATCCCAACATCTTCCTATATATATGAACAATAATTAATTCTTTTTTTCAATGAAATAATAATAATAATAATAATAATAATAATAATGAAAAAATAAACTTATACATGTAGGAATTAATGTGGGGGTGACTTTTCTTTTTACTCTATATTTATGTGATATATAGTATTTTACTTTATATTACTAATTGACAATCAAATCATACAATTTCATAAGTCAAAAAATAAAAATCATATAATGTCACTAGCTACCATGGGATATATATATATATATATATATATATATATATATATATATAT
>JASCZI010242159.1:5442-16083 GCA_036250425.1 Stylosanthes scabra | reverse complement strand
ATTAGTGCATAAAACACTTTGAAATTGATATAGAAATCAAGTATAATAACAAGAAGGTTTGGAGCAAGTGTTGTGTATTGAAATGAGCTCAAAATCATCTATTTATGGAACGTTGGGTGTGAATGGTATAGGTTGAAGCCAAAAAGTCAAACTAGCCGTTATGAAAATTTTGAATTTTTTACTATCGAATTTTACTGTATTTTCGCGGTGAAA
This sequence comes from Stylosanthes scabra, assembly GCA_036250425.1. Lineage (NCBI taxonomy): Eukaryota > Viridiplantae > Streptophyta > Magnoliopsida > Fabales > Fabaceae > Stylosanthes > Stylosanthes scabra. The sequence continues at coordinate 15,870 of JASCZI010242159.1, read as the reverse complement.
AATAAATGTCAACTATAGACATATGTATACCAATCTGAAGATCTGGATGTTAGCTTTCTAATGCAACAAGAACCACATCGTTTGGACCTCTGTAGCTCAAGTTATCATCACTTTAGTGCACAAAGGTCAAGTTTGACAGCATGCACTAAGCTTTAAAACAGCTAACAAGTTATAAAACTTTTTACGGCCATAGTTTTCGAAAAACCTTTTCTTTAAAAACATTTTCTTTTGTGTGTGTGAGAGAGATAATAAACTTTGGTTCTTGACAAGAAGTTTACCTAAATCCTAAGATACTAAACCATCTTCAAAGCTTGCGAACTCGTCTTCTTGTCTTGTTGTTTGCTTTCGAAATTATATCTTGAATCCTTCGATGCTTGTCCTCAATTCCATAATGGTTGTCATTCATCAAAACCTAATCATAAAAACCTTGCATGCATATTGTATATGGTTTACAACTGCCGTTAGTCTGTCCGTTTATTTTCTACTATTTTGTCATTATGTCTTGCCGTTATGCTGCCTGTTTAATGTCCGCAACTATGATTTCCGTCCATAGCGAGTAGTGACCATAGTGACTCGGCTATGGGTTGAAATGTGCGGATGACCTTAGCTGGCGATCCCTAAGGGCAACAGATGGGAGGAACGGAGTTAATTTCGATGCCGTTAACGCTATGCCCCTGCGAACAGCATGGGGACCTTAATGATACAGACTTAATTCGGTGCAAGTTGCACTACTGGTGAGTTCTTCCTGGTGAAGCGGGATTTACTCGAGTTCTGTTGTAAGACCTAGGTCCCCCGCTGTTGTGTATGCCTAGGACATTCGGATAGGGGTTAACTCCGCCACCCTATGGTGGTTAGTTTCTTTTAAGTGACAGTCCATCCAATCTGGGATCAGTAGTGATTATAGGGACGCACAGTATTTCAACCCATGGCCGGACACTCTTTAATTCGCTGTTGTTTTTAATCTGCTTTCTTGCGCTCTGCTCTCAAACAAACAACTGCAACCAACTTCGATATTTTCTCAATCGAAAACAAACCTCTATTTCTGCTTCCTAAGGAAAACGACCCGAGTCCAGTACTCGGTATTTTCAAACTTGGTTGCATCTCTGTGACACCTTTTTAACTAAATTTGGCACGGTTCCCTTGACATTGGTTCGGAGCTATTTGCAACGAAACTCCGCTTTCCCGGATCGGTCTCGGGACTGCTATCAAGGAGTCAACAATTAAGAATATAATTAATTGATTCAATTTTTTTATGACTAATTAATTCAATTTTGAAAATAATAAACAACAATTTAGGCATTAAATATGTTTTTCCTATTTAGTAAATGCTACCATTTATTTAGGCATTTATTTGAAAAGAAGAAATCAATATGCTATCACATACATTGATTTAATATATATAAATATTTATTTAAATTTTTTTAAAAAAATATTATATATACAATTAGTCTTGGTTGCACACCTCTTTTTGGTGTACACCTCCAACCAAGTCCCAAACGAACAGGTTTTTAACATGTTTCGTGCATGAACAGAATATTACTACTAGAACGAACAAGTTTTTAAAAGCAAACGAACATGTTTTAAAACCTGTTCGTATCAACTATAAAAACATATTCGTTGTATATATAAAAATCTGTTCGGTTGGGATTTGGTTAGAGGTGTACACTAAAAAGAGGTGTACATGTAGCATTACCGTTATATATAAATAGGCCAGCCTGTCAGGCTTCACAGCCTTTACAAAGAGATTAAACTTAGCCTCTTTAAATAAATAGGCCTTTATAAATTAAGTCAGGCCAAGCCACAGGCTCCTGACAGGCCACATAATCGGTTTCCATCTCTACTGTTATATTGTATAATAAAGTTTAATTTGTTATGATATGATGAATATTAAATTTTTTATTTTCTAATTTGATGTGTGATGTTACGATGAATATTAAATTTACGATAAAAATCTTTTATAAACACTTAGCAACTTCAAAAGCAATGTCGTGTCTGCTTAGCCAATTTTTTTTATTAATTTTAAATAGATAATTATTATAATTTTTAGGAATATATTTTTACTTTTTAAATTTATCATTTGATTAATATTTATCACTTCAATATAATAAATACATTATATCTATCATTCTAGTGTTTGAAAGCAAAGAATTTTCAAAAAATTACTTTTGAAATATGATATATGATAGGGTTTGTCTATCATGTGCTCTGTATTTCAAATAAGAAAAAAAATATTAAAAATATAAAAGGTTTAAGTTTTCAATATATTTATTTTGGATTTATTAAATGAAAAATTTAAAATTTTCTTCTAATGGTAAGCTTATCATGTGCCACAAGGGCACATGTTAGCTAAACCTTATATGATATAAAAAATATTAACAGTGTAACGGAATTAATATTAGGGAGCCAATAATTAAGTTATCATCTCAAATTTAAAAAATTTATCATTCGAATTTGAAAAACGTTTTTATCCAAACATATATGAGTTATCATCCGTAACTCATCTACCATCACCATCAAGTGCATTGGTTCCTAAATATGTTGGCTCCCAAGACTTTCTCATAAAATATATAACACATAATAAACAGATGTCTAACAAATTCCAAAATAACAAACGTAATGTAAAAACAACTGATGGTCATAATATATTTTTTTTATTAAGAAGAATAAATATAGTATTGAATACATGTTATCTTTTACGCAAAAAAGAATAGTTGTATTCAAATGTCATTTAGTTTCATCTTTATGTTATTTTCTTTTAAGTGGCAGCCCAACATATGAATCTCAATGTGATGATGCTTTTATTTCCCTACAAACAATGGATAGTAGAAAAATATCATATCGCTATTGTGTTGTTTTTAGATATGAAATATAAGATTAACAAATAAGCAAATTAAAATATGTAATTTAGAAATGTGTATGAAGTAAAAATTCTAAGCAATCCATCATACATCACTTTATCCATAACTTCTTTGCCTTGAAAAACTATGAAATCAATTTATCATACTTACTTTTATGAAGAAATCTATATGTTTTTAACAAAATTATTATTTGATAGAGAAGAATATTATTACTTGTAGAATCAAGACATCTTGTTTTGCTTTGAATTTTCTGAAAAGAAAAAAATAAAAGAAAAGGGTTGTCATTAATTCTAAATTATCATTTAGAGTATTTATCTCAACATTACAGATAATTTGTTAGGTTTTTCTATTTAATAATATCTAATGGGTTGTTGTTCTTTTCGAACTTGAGCTATTTGTTCTCTTCTAAGTTTGTGGCTAAAAAATGAATATTGTTAAATTTAGCATCACGAGTATATAACTAATCATAAGTTTTCACACGTTCTATTTAACTATTTTCTAGTTAAAGTGAACCATATGGACCCTTTTAATTGAAGTGGTTTTTCCTAGGAATTAAATATATAGATAGATTGAAAATAAAATAGATAGATACATAAAACAAAAAGAGGATTTCATTACCTTTAATTTCTTATGTTCAATATTTCCTTCTTTGTCATATTTCATAATTGAGTTTTGTCTGCTTTTATCGTACACCTTCCCAAACAATGCTATAAATCTTGATTGGATGAATCTGTTATGAAGATCCCATCCGATTTGTTTAATAAATTAAAATAAAAATATATACAATCAAAGAAAGTTCATAGTAATTAATATTTAAAGAATAATTACTTTATTGTTGATTGGTTGAGTTGTTTCAATCGATTGTTCATCCTTTCATGTACTTTGTAGCTGTTGGAATCCTTCTTCATTCCTCTAATTTAGCCCATATATCTGTGATAACATTTTATATCACAACGAAGCTTTAAATCATATTTTTCTTTTTCTTTTAAATTTATAAAATATTTTTTTATATCGATAATAAAAAGTATATATAAAATAAAAAAAATATTCAACGATATATTTTTATGACATCTCGTATACTTTCATGACATATGTTAAGGAGCTCCTTGGATATCAACTTATCTATTTTTTTTTTTAAAGAAAAAAAAAGTAAGTCATTAGTTGTTAATAAATCTACATTGGCGAACAAAACATTATACAACTAAAAAAATATTAACATGTTAAATTATATAAAACATGAATCACAACAGGATACTTTTTTTCTATTTTCTAAACACATGAATTACCTGCGGCATAGGTAATAATATTTTTTTGAAGACCACATTCTTTGTGAATGTCTACTTTTCTCCTCTATTGTTACTTCTCTTACTAAGATTTTTGTGGTTGACTTAAAAACACTTCAAGATAGAGAAACATATAATTGGTCATGGCTAACCACATGTCTAGGGAGATAAATCCCTACTTTTGGAATGATTTGCCCTTGTGCCTTATTTATTGTTAATGCAAAAGTCAGCCTTACAGAAAATTATTTCCCGATAAGTACAAATGGTAATCATGAATTCTCAGTTGTTTTGTGTTTTATCCGTGACAAGAAAGCTCATTGTTCAGAATGATGGCCCGTTAAGATTTCCACATCTAACATGCTTTAAAAAGTTCCACAGCATAGTAACTTTCTGCCATTGTATAAGCTAACTTTAGGGTCTATGTTTCTTAATAACATCAATGGTGTACCTGTTTTTACCTTTAATGTATGGGGTGGCAATCCTCCTATAAAAATTGAGTTCAAATATTCTTGTTGATACAAATTATTTGTCTTCTTCGATCTCATCAAATGAAGTTAAACTTCGTTTGTCTCACAGAAATTAGTTGATAATCATATTATTGAGATAGTATACATCATGATTTTTGGATGTCAATATTGCTCTTACCACCATGTAAAATGCATCCCAATAATGAGATTGCAAATTTGAAAAGGTTTCCTCTATTAATTTGTGTAATGATGCTTCACCTTTCTATGGTATTGACATGTCTGTTGTATCACATCCTAACTCTTTGGACTTGCTTGAAATTGTGCTTCAGGTTAATGCTCCTAAGCTGCTAAGTCCCCTTTTCGTTCATCTTCACCGAATAAAGTCTAAAAGGGCAGTTACTTTGACAAATTGCAATCACTCGCATTCTAGCTATCATACTTATCAAACTTAATGCCTCTTGCTATGTGCATTGCAAATGAGGCCTCTGTTTCTTTGAACTCATCTCTTGAGGCATACAAAGTTCCAACTCGCCACTATTAATTGGCCATGTTCTCAACTCGCCTCCGTTTCTTTGATCTCATCCCCATTTTCACCATCTTCATCTCTGTCACAACCCCCTATATAATGCCCATCTTCTAATTCATCGTTGTCGTCCCCTTCATCATTGCTATAAAGTCTTCATTCAGAACTTTCTTTCCTCTGTCACAAACATTAGACCCACTAGCTCTACTTTGATCCTAAACACCAAACCCACTATCATCCAAATCAAACTCTTCTTCATTTTATGTGAAATGCACGTCATTTGCATTATCGGTGTTCTATTCAGATGGAACGTACTCTCCATTCTCACTATTCACTTTATCCTGATCACCTTGCTGTTGTCCCTGCTCTTCATTAGAGCCTCTCAAACAGAAATAAAATTGAGTCCCCACTTATGTTGTGTTAGAAATAGGGGAGTTCTTTTCATTGGAGGCAATGTTGGATCGGGAACTCATTTCTCTTTGCATCAACACCCCATAACTTGACACATGTTCAACAATTTAAAAAAATAATAAAAAATAATTAATTTAAATAATAAAATATTGCTTAACGTTACAAATTTATCACACTCTATAAATACCATATATACACTTATTTTATTTTCACAATTCTCCAAACATTCTTCAATTTTTTGGGTTAATTTTTGCAACTAAAAATTCTACATTTTCCTTTCCTGTGTTCAAAAAATGGATCCTAATTAACTCAATTATTTACAAAATTTGTCTCAAAATCCAGATATCCAATAATACTAAGCTTCAAACTCTCAAAATCCAAATCAAAACTTCACGTTACCTTCTACATTTCAAAATCAAATTTTGCAAAACCTTCCTAATTTCAATTTTCAAAGTCCTTACAATAATCAAATTCCTATTTTTCAACAACAAAATCAAAATTCACAAACACCTTATTATCCATTTCCAACCATGTTTAACCCGTCAATGGGAAATATAGCACCAACATGCATGCCATTTTCAACTCAATTCAGTGCATCAATGCCGGACTCAGTTGGTGTTGGTGGTCTCTTCAAACACATCCCCTCAAACTCCGATACATTATAGTCCAAATTCGCAATATTCAAAATTTACTAACCCTCATTGATTAGATGCTATTGACCTCAACGACGATGAAATTGAAAATCCTAGGCAAGAGAGCACTCAACACTGGCATTGGGAAGAAGATGAGATGTTGATCAGTTCATGGTTGAATATTTCAATTGACCCTATAGTCGGTACCGACCAAAAGGGTGAAACATTTTGGAATCGGATCCATAACTACTGTGAATGCAAACATGAAAAGGGGAACAATATGATGTAAGAAACGATGGTATAAGATCAACAAGGCGGTTGCACAACTTGCTGGTTGCTATGATCAAGCCAGTTGAAATATAAGCAGTGGTTCAAACACCGAAGATATAAAGGAATTGGCCTATAAACTCTATTCTTCAAATTATGGGAAAAAATTTACTTTTGACAGGCATTAGAATATGCTTCGTTTGAAACAAAAATGGAGGAGTTAGCTACCAACACAAAGTAGAGGTTCAAAGAAAACTGAGGTTAGTGCAACTGGAGCATACTCATCATCATCAAATCCAGAAACACCATTGGCCGAAGAAATTGGTGTGGATTCCCCTGTTTGCTCATAAAGATCAAAGAAAAGCAAGAGAAAGGGTAAGGGAAAGGAACAAATGGTTGAAGACCTCGACGAGAAGAAATCATCGGTTATTAAAAAACTATCTCTGATAGAGGATTTTAAGAATGTTAGAGAACATAAACTACTATATAGCGAAAAGAAAAGAGAATAGGAGAAGGAACACCGAAAAAAGCTTATGGCAATTAAGGAGACGGAGTTACAAAAGAAGGAACAAGAATTGCAAACAAAGAGGTATATTAAAGAAATTGAGATAAATGCAAAGGAAAGGGAAATGGAGAGGATGACAAGGGAAAGAGAAAGGGAAATGGATATGCAAATACTCAATGCTGACACGTCTACAATGAGTGAAAAACGACGAGCTCTTCATGAAATTGTATGTGAGAAAATTATTGCTAAGTGGTTTACTTAAATATTGATTGTATTCTGTTTTATTTCTTTGTAGTGTAATCTGTTTTCTAAATGTTATAAAATGACCATTACAAAACTAGCCATTGCAAAACCAGCCGTTATAAAAGTTTTCAAGGCAAAGCTAGTCATTGGTGAGTGGCCATTACTAACGAAGACATTTATAAATATCAATTATGAAACATTTGCAATCACAGACTCTACTTCAAAACTTGTTTCCATCCAAACAAATATTAACAATTTCATTGTTTTACAAATGGCTAGAAATTTTGATGATATGTTTAACGAGGCTTTGTATAGCAGAAGGAAAAGGCGAGATAACTCTCTCATGGATAATTGGATCGATGAATGTTTATTCAGTAATTCAGAAAACCTCTAACCCAACTCCTCATAGATGGATCAATAGAGATCGAGAAGCAGGACATGATCGTCTTTTCAATGATTACTTTGCAGATGAGTCGGTGTATAATGCTGACATATTTCAACGAAGGTTTCGAATGGGAAGACATGTATTCCTTCGGATAGTAGAAAACCTCTCAAATGTCTATCCTTATTTCCAATAGAGATTCTATGCAGCAGGGAGAAAAGGCTTGTCACCCCTGCAAAAATGTACTGTTGTGATGATGATGTTGGCATATGTTGTACCAGTTGATGTCGTTGATGATTACATACACATAGGCAAGAGCACTACAATTGAATGCTTGGAAAAATTTATTGACGGTGTGATTTCAGTTTTCGAGGATAAATACTTGAGAAAACCAAATTCAAATTTTGTACAACGCTTGCTGCAAATGGGAGAGGCTCGTGGCTTTCCTTGCATGTTGGGTAACTTCTGACTGTATGCATTGGCAATGGAAAAATTGTCCAAAGGCATGGAAAGGTATGTACATGAGTGGTTATCATGGGGTTGCAACTATAGTACTTGAGGTCGTAGCATCTTCGGACCTTTGGATTTGGCATGCGTTCTTTGGAGTTTCTGGTTCAAATAACAATATAAATGTGTTAGATCGTTCACTTATGCTTGATGATATTCTAAATGATCGTTACAGAGGTAAATTACACTGTCAATGGTTAACTATACTATGGGATATTATTTAGCGGATGAAATTTATCCTGAATGGGCCACAATGGTCAAATCAATATCCAAGCCACAAGGAGAGAAGTAGAAGTTATTTGCACAATACCAAGAAGAGCAAAGAAAAGACGTAGAGTGAGCATTCGAAGTATTTCAGGCACATTTTGCAATTATACGTGGACCTGCACGCTTATGGGAAAAGAAAAAAACTTGCAAACATAATGAGATATAATATGATTGTTGAGGATGAAAGAAACATGTACGCAAGAAATTTTGCTCAAGTTATAGAATATGATGATGTCGAAAATGACTTATCACAACCACATTTGGGAGAGGAAGATTTCGTAACATACCATCAATTTCTTCAATGAAATGCACAACTTTAGAATAGATAGAAGCATCGGCGGCTAAAGAAGACTTGATTAAACACATACGGAAATTTCATAATAGGCATCGTTAACTATAGTTTAAATATATTTTTTGAAAATATTATGTAATGTTGAAATTTTATTAAAATTCGAATTATGTATTTTTTATTATTGTTTTTTACTAATTTAATATTACTTCTCACGTATTAATTATTTTATAATACTGAGTTGTTTTCTAATTTATAAATTTTAATAATATTAATGTACAAAAATAATAATTAAAAAGATGTATTAATTTACTTTTATTATAACTAATTACATTACCTAGTGGGACCATAATAGGAACTAGAGTGGATTCTTCCTGATGGAGAAGAAAGAGACACCTTGAGTTCCTATTTACTGTTTATGATGTAAAAGCTGATGTAAAGTTACTTTTTGTGATAGGTGGGCCATAAACAGAAACTGGAACCAGTTTCTCACTGTAGCTAGTCTTAGCAGCATCACCCTTATTCTCATCTATTATGGGCTCTTCATTAGGAACAATAGCTTCAGCATTACCCACCTCATGCTCACCTTCATCTATATTCACATCGGCATTTTCTTCATGAACAACACCTTCATCGTTACCCACCTCTTCTTCAACAACCCTTTTTTTACCAACAACATCCTTGCTTAGTGATAAACTTTATTTTGATGGTTTATTTTGTACATAAATTAGAGGTTTTATCAATATAAACTCACATAAATAGCTAGTGAATGAGCATTTTTGTGAATTCATCCTTAATTGTACCTTAAATGAAAAAATGCATGTTTTTGAGCTATAAAATTTCAATTTAATTTCACTTTCATGTCATTCGATGCCTTTGATGTGTTTGTTTAAGTGTTTGAAGGTTTAGGAGGCAAGGATGGCTTGAAAAGAGTGTTGAGAGCTTGCATTTTGGAGAATCATGAAGAAAAGAAGCAAATAAAAAGTTGCCCAAGCAACTATAGTTGTGTAGGCAATTCCTAGTGCACATGCCTCATTAAAAGTCATGTGACTTACTTAAAGGAAAACCCATTCTTTTTTTTGGAGCATTTTTTGCAGGCCCAATAGAGAAACAAGTGGGAATCACTCATATGACACTCAAGGGGATCAAACCAAAGAATTATCTAGTTTTTCATGAGGTTCTTATGTTCATATTTTTAGAGAGAGAAACTCCAACTTCTCTCTAGGATTTTTAGTTCAATTTCAATTCTCATTTCAATTTTCACTTGCAATTGTTCTTAGGATCCATACTTGTTCTAGTTTACTTGTTGATTTCCCTTCATAATTACTCTAGTTATTTCTAATTTTCTTGTTCTTGAACTAGTTATTGTTACTTGTGAATTTTGCTTTGATTAATGAATGTTTGAGGTATTTTCATGAATTGATTGTGTTTATTATTATTATTCTTGCATTTACTATCAATCTATAGTAGTGGGTATTTGTTGATTGTTGATTTTCTCTTGATTCATGATGTTTATTTTCTATGCACAACAAGTGTTTGATAAAATGCTTTGTTTAGATATGGAGTAGATTTTCATTCCTTGGTTATGGGTTCATTACATGGATGCATTTGAGTCACCTTAGCCTTGTTTGTATGATAATTGAGAGTGATTTGTGTTGATTTAGATCCCATTGACGCTAGTTTATCATTAATTCTATAATGATTGGGACTTATGAGTCAAGATGGATTATTCTTGTGTTCTATAACACTAATCTAGTGTCTTAATGAGTAACCTAGGACTTATGGCTATGAATA
>JASCZI010242158.1:23653-34266 GCA_036250425.1 Stylosanthes scabra | reverse complement strand
CATTGTACCACAGATGTGCAAGAAGCGAGAGATGTGTTGATTCGGATCATCAAGAGGATTACCACCGAACTGGTTTTGCTGAACTAGTTGAACCAGTGCGGGTTTATGTTCAAAATTGTTGGCATCTACATTGAGCCAAACAATACTGCTCCCACAGCTAGTAGTAGTGGGATTAGTGTAATCCGCAAGAGTTCTTCGCTGATTATTTGCATTGTCTGTCATGTTATTTTGGATCTCTTCTTCAGTATTTTCTTCTACTATCTCTTCTTCAAAAGATTTTTCAGAAGCACCTTCTTCGGAATTTGCTTCTTCTTGATCGAATTGAAGAGATCTCTGAGCTTTGACCCTGCTTCGATTCTTCTTCAACGTTTTCTCAATTTCAGGATCAAACTCAATTGTTGGTTTGTCTCTATGGTTGCTCTGCATATACAAAGTAACCGAACAAACAAACAGAAGGTGGGAATTTCTAACGTCAATAGTGAAGGAAATTCCCAAGAGATTACAAGGAAAAAGAAATCTGATTTAGTAGATTAATTAGGATTGTATTGTTAATCTCAGTTAATCCCCGGCAACGGCGCCAAAAACTTGATGGTCGGATTTTGTAAAACCCTAGATCTCGGCAAGTATACCGAATCTTATCAAGTAATATACCACAGTGAAGTGGAGTATCAATCCCTCGAAGATTAAAGGACTAAGCAATCACTACTAATTAATTATTCTAATCAGATCGAAAATAGAAAGTGTATAGTAAGCAGGAATTTCGAAAATCAGGTGTGTTAATAAACCAAATGAAGGCTGAAAGGCAGGTAAAGTAGGGGGAAATTGTTGTCCGATGTAGGGGTGAGCACGGGTTAGGTTGGTTCGGGTTTGGGGAAAATAAGAACCGAATCGATTAAATTTTAATTGGTTTGGGTTGTTTTGGATTTGAGATTTTTAGTAAGTGAATCAGAACTAAATCGAACCGATTAAATCCGGATTTGATTGGTTTGGGTAATTGGATACTCGATTGAAAATAAAATTTTGGAAAAAAATAGAAAAATATGAAAAAATTGTTTATGTCAATAATAAATAATAATAAAAAACTTAATAAAAGGTAATATATTATCAAATTTATATTTTAATAAATATAATAAATTCTTTTGGTGACTATAAATATAATAATTTGAGTTAGGAGAAGAATAAAATTATATATATTATTATTATATTTTATCGTTTTTTAAATTAATATAAACCTAATTGGGTAATCGGGTTGGTTGGGTATTTTGACATCAAAACTAATACCCGAACCGAGTTGGTTCGGATCTGATTCCAATTATACCCAATTACCCGTCGGATATAAAACTGATATAATCAAATTGATTTAATTTCGATCGGTTAATTGGATTACCCATACCCATGCTCACCATAGTCCGATGGGTTGGTAGGGATTCCAATAATTTCGTTTTGGAACATTGAAAAGAAATGGAAGAATAAAAGAAACAAAAAATTGAAAAAAGGTTTCTTGTTTCGTAATTGCGAAGAAGAGGCAGAATGAAATTGACATCTTACCCCAATAAAAAGACACCTCTATTTCTATTCAGACCCCAAACATAGTTATAAGAGACCCCATAGTTATAAGAGACCCCATAAGCAGGTTCCAAAAAAAAAAAAAAAAAAAAAAGATAGAAACCATAGGAATAACGTGTTTATTCATGGCATATACTTTTTAAGCCACATTTATATTCATACCCACCTTAATAGTAATAATCAGTTTTATAACTTAATGGATTTTTCCAGGTAAAAAAAAATCTTAAAGGATTTTTAATCAATTTAGATTGTAAAAAAAAATTTCACGGAAATCTTTATCTTTATAATATACAATTGAGAATAGAAGCTCGAATGCTAACATAGCAGCTAGAGAATAAATTTAGGGTATTAAATGCTTAAGTGTCATCATTAGAATTTTTAGTTTTTTAATTATCTTTAGTTGTCATAATTAAGTGTCTTTAAAATTTTAAATTTCAGATATAAAATATTGTTGTTGACATAATTATAAAATATTTATTTTTTTACTTAAATTATAAAATGTTATCTTTATGTGATTGTAGAGAGATTTTAGATAAAATTTTCGTACTTTTTATTTTTTAAATCAACAATGCTAGGGAACCAATATTTTGGTGACCAATAAAAACCAATAAATAACTAATCATTCAAAATTGATAAAAGTGTCTTCTAATTCTCTTTCCTTAGAGTTTTGGTTGATAACAGGGGTGTCAACTGGGCCGCCTCGCCCCGCCTAGTGTGGCGGTCTTGAAATCCCACCCCACCCCGCCTAATGGCGGCCAAGCCCGCCAATTTTTTTAAAATAATTAAATTTATTAAAAAAATATATAATTTGACAAATATTTCAATAAATTATAATATTTAAATAAATATTATCCAAAACATATAATTAAACATTACTTTTTTATATAATTTTAAAAAATTTCAATAACTTATAATATTTTTTTACTCATTAACTAATTATTTTCTTAATTCTTTAAAACATAGCGGAAAAATGACGCCCGACGGGCCAGCTCAACCCTCCTGCCAAAGCCCGCGGATTAAACGGGGCTGATTAGGCTGGTTTTTCTTATAAACGCGGTCTTGAAATCCTAGCCCGGCCCACCTTTTTCGGCGGGTTAAGCGGCTGGCCAGAGGGTTCAGGCCCTTTTGACACCCCTAGTTGGTAACCATTGGTCCCGATTGGCTCTTTAGATTTTTCCTTTCTAAACTAACCATGTTTAAAAATTAAATTTTCAAAAATAAGAAATAGTTGTTAATGTAATGATAATTTATTTTTTATTTTTCGCTTAAGTGTTTTCATTGTAATTTTTATTTTTAATTATTTTTAGTTATAATATTTAATTATATTTTAAATTTTAAATTTCAAATATAAGATACGTTTGTTGACATAATTATAAAACGATTTACTTTTTAATTAAATTATTAAATTTTATCTTTATACTCTTGTTGTTGAGAAATTTTATATAACAATTTTGTATCTTTATTTTTTTAAAATTAATCGTGTTTCAAAATTAAATTTTCAAACATAAAATTACGTAATATTAAGAAAATTTATTTGTGTATTTGCAGAGAGAGAATGTGTGGGATAGAAAGGAGCAAGAAAGAACGAGAACAAGGGAGAAAGAAAAAGAGAGGAGAGAGAGGGACCAATAAAAAGCGAGAGCAAGGGGGATAGAAATGGGAGGTACAGTGAAACATAGAGAGGGAGGGTGAGAGAAAAAGGTTATGAGAGAGATATGAATACATAAGAGAGAGAATGAATGATGGTGGGAGAGAGACACATAAAAAAAAAAGAGAACAACTTAGATAGAAGTGAGAGAGAATAAATGGGAAAAAAGAAAACAAGAGATAGACAGCGAAAGGGGAGATAGATAGGAAGAGAGAGGGACAGAGAAGGGAGCGAGAAAGAGAAATATTTATTTAACGCGTTGTATTTATTTATATTTTTACAACTAACTATAAAAAGTTTTCCAATTACATTTATCATTTTATATTCTACTATATTATTCTTTTAGGGTTTGTTTGGTTGAAAGGAAAGAAATGGAGTGAAATGAAGTAGAAAGGAAGAAAGGGAAAGGAAGGAAGTTGGATTGATTTTTATTTTCATTTGTTTTGGATGAAAGAAAAATAAGAAAAAAAGAAAAAAAAAAAAAAGTAATCTTTTTTGTTTGGTTGAAGAGAAAATTAAAAGGAAAGAAAAGTATAATAGACTTGAATGACATTTTTGTCCTTGTATTATAAAAAAATATTTTATTTAGAATTAATCTATGTATACCATTATACACCTCCGTACACACCATTTATAACACAAAAAAATATAAACATTAGCATAGAAAAATAAAATTTATATGCTGATGTTTATATTTTTCCATGTTAAAATTGATGTGTACGGAGGTATAGAGTGGTACATGTAATATTTTCGTTTTATTTATCTCACATTATTTCTCAATTTAAAACAAATAAAATTAAAGTGATATATTAATACCATTAATAATTGAACAAAAATTTTATGCATAAATTAATACAATTATTATAATATTAATAATTTTTGTAAAAAAAATCATTTTAACATTTTAATAAGGACAATATGGAGAATTCAACCTTATTGTTATTTATGTGCACTTTTCCTTTCCATTTTCCACTCAAATTTGGAAGGAAAAAATTTATGTGGGTCCCACCTACTTCTTTAGCACTATTCTATTTTTTATTTTCCTTCAACTTTTTTTTTAAACCAAACAAAGAAAAATTTCAGTTTTCCTTCCTTCCATTTTCACTCATTTCCTTTTCTTTCTCTCCATTCTCCCTCCAAACAAACAAGTCCTTAATACATAAATACGTAGACATACAATTTATTAAATAAATATTAAATTTTTTCATATTACTTCTCTCGTCAATAAATAATGTTATTAGTAAAAAAATAAGTATCATTTTCTTTTATAAAATTAAGACAGTATATTCTAACTTTTGAACAAAACTAATTTTTGTTTCACTTTCGTAACATAAATTTTTGAACAATATCTTTTTAAACATACTTATTTTATTTTATTTATTTATTTCGCTATATTACATATAAAAGCATAGTTTTTTTTTTTTTTTTTTTGACTCGATAATAGCATAGTTGAAGTTATGCTTTTAAATATGATCATATTGGGTTGGTCTTCCAATAGTTTTTCATTCTCTTCTGTTTGGCAACATTGGACATCATATTTCTTCACTGTGGAGACTTCTCACTCCAATCATGGGACGATGTCACAACAAAGCCAATCCCTAAAAGAAATTCTATGACCCATTCACTTTCACGTCGTCAAAAAAAACATTGGGCCCCTTCCTTAATTTACCACACTATGCGTAGCTAGCTGTGTGCAAAAAACTTATTAGGCTAAACCAAACTGAAATTAAAGTGAAACTGTTTGAAAAAAACTGGTTGTTTATGTAAACTAACTAAACTGAAATTACAGTTTTTTATAAAAATTAGTTTATTTAAAATCAGTTTTTTATAATTCAGTTTGGTTTAAAATCAAAAAATTGATTCTCAATTTAAATGATTTATTATTACCATTACTAAAAAGTGGCTATTTTTTTTTTTTCCTTTTGATGAAAAATGTAGAACTTGTCCAGTACCATAATTCAAAAAATAGATTCAGTAGATTCAGTAAATAGATACCGTATCACTTTGAAAGAATACTAATTAAAATATGTCATTTGAAAAACTTATTAAATGCAGATTTAATATTATTATTTTAATGTTATAATATGTATTTGGATTGGAGTTTGTCAAACTGAATTTTGAATAAACTGAATTTTACAGAATTGATTTGAGTAGAAGTGAGGTTGTGCCAACATGATTTATGTTAGCAACCCTATGCCAAAATTCATACATAAGTATGTTTATTTTTTTCAATATATATTTTTTTTTTCAGTGCGCTATAATTTTTCATTATTATTATTATTATTATTATTATTATTATTATTTAATTTGCTCCATCCAATAGGATCAATAAATCATATTATAAAAAAATAACAATAATAAATATAAGGGAAAAGTACTAATATTTTCATAAAGGTTTAGATGAAAAATCAATTTTACTACAATCGTTTTTTTAATCAAAGATGCCAAAGGGGTTTTGAAATCACATTAAAATGACCAAAAATTAAGTGTGCAGACCAAAATACCCTTTCTCCTTTTTCTCTTCCCACGAAACCCCCATTGTCCCCTCCCCATTCTCACACCCTCTCACCGCTTAGAGTCCTCAACCCACCATCTATACTCTCTTTCACCGTCGCCACCTGTATGTGTTGTTATTTTTGTTCCTCTTCGCTGCTGCTACTGCTTCCTTTATATTTTTATTTTGATTTTTTTATTTGGCCGCTGTTTGTGCTTCCTTTTTCCCTTATTTTTCATTTTGATTTGGTCATCTGGCTGCACAGCTGCTTGTTGTTGTTAGATTTAAGATTTTTATTTTTCTTTAATAGGTTGCGATATAAGAAGTCCATTTGTAGTTTTCAGAATGAAAGAAAAAGGTTGCTCCCGTGTCGGAAAGGGGTTGCTCAGAAAAACCCTACTCAATAGGATAAACAGAGAAGGACGACTTCTTCTGTTGACGGCAGCGACGACGCAAAGCTCGGCGGCGGCGGCGCAAAGCTTGGTGGTGGCGGGGAAACTCCCTCACCATGTCTCTCTCTTCTATCTCTCTCTCAGTCCGTCTTTCTTTCTCTTCGATCTGTCTCTCTCTTCGTCTCTCACCGCGACGGCGACGGCAGCGTCCTCCTCTCTTCTTCTCTTTCATGCGTTCCCTTCTCTCTTTTCTTCTTTTTCCTTTTCTGCTTGTATGCGTACGTGCTTACTTTTATTCTCTCTTTTTTTCAATTTAGGATTTAATAATAATAATAATAATAAATAAATAAATAAATAAATAAATAAATAGAGTAATTGTTAATAGAATTTGATAAATAATAATAATAATAATAAGATTATATTTTAGTATTGTATATAATACAATTAGGGCTACTCTACTAATACATGAAAATATTTATTTATTAACTTACTAACCAATTTCTTAACAGATGTTTGTGACATCATCTTTGATAATAATACCTTAACTAACTTGACAAACAATAACTGCAATAGGGACAAATTGATCAATATATTTTTACTCTATTGAGTGGTCTACAAGTGCGTCTACACACATAGATGAAAATTTCCATCTACAACGTAAAAAATATCTCTCGCAATGTTTCAACCAATGGGTGATCTAAAAGTGATCTAAATTGCTATCTACATTGTAAAATTCACAATGTTTGTTTCACAGACGGATTCAAAAAATATCTTTATCACACACACTGATTGATATATATATATTATTCATGTTTCAATAATGGTATTCCTTTAAACTTTGCAGGCAACGATATCCTCATAAATGGGTTGAAAGGAATGCAGACGCTATCAAGTTCAATATTCATAACTCATGTGTAAGATATTTGCTGAGCACATATATTTGTGGCAGAAAAGGCACCCGTTTATAAAATAAATATACCACCGTTAATACCAATTAAAACTTCAGTTTACAACCATTTCACAGATCCAAATTATATGGAGCTGCAAACACATTTCACTACATACTGAAGGCATGTTTTAGCGATTTTTTTTTCAAGCATCCGTTATGCACTTTGGAGAATGAATGGCTGACTCCATACTCCTCTCTTGTTTGCAGTTTTAAAAACTCCCTTCAACTATGATCATTGAAATTCAGATTTTCTTAATTAATGCACATTTGTATTCTCTCTCCTCATACATTATTACTACTATTGCCTTTCAATAATACACACACATATTTTTTGGTAAACAAGAAAGGGCTAAAGGCCAAAAAAGGAAAGACTATGCAATATATGCTAATAAAGCATTTAGAAAACTATTACTAGGTTATAGCCGCTCAACATAATCTCTTTGATCTCTAGCTCCTTTTTCAGTAAGCCAATCCGCCGCCTTGTTAGCCTTTCGAGAAGTATGCTCGAAATGGACCTCCCAATTTTGCAATCTCAAATTCATGATTTTGTCAGCAAGATCTTTATCACTCATCTGATTTTGGCCATCAACATCTTGGAGAAAATAGTATGCATTCAAGCAATTCGTTTGGCAAACAACATTCTTGAAACTACACTCCCAAACCAAATTAAACCTCTCCAAATAGCAAACAACTTGCTACAACGACTATTCCAAGGGGAAAGCATACCTGAACAAACTTTAATATAGAATCCAGAACAATCACGCAAAACACAACCAAAACCGACTATCTCATGAGTGGATAAGGCAGAAGCATCACAGTTCAACTTAACCACATTAGGGGCAGGGGGCTGCCAGTGAGAAATAGCAAGAGGAGGGGTGAGATTGAAAAGCTTGTTCAAAGAAAAGAACTCACAAGTTGAATTAAGGACAAGAAAAGCAATTTAATTATATTTTTGCGGGTTAATTGAAAAAATTAAAATAGATTGAATAATCAACATTGCTTTTAAAAATTTGCAGAAATTGAAAATAAAATTGAATTTTTAATTTGGAATATTTTTATCACATTTGATATGTGATAAAAGTGTACTTTTTAGGTTTTTAAATATTTAAGGGATATTTTTATCATTAACAAAATTAAGATTATTTTGTTAACTTTTAAAAACTTCAAAAGACAGTTTGGTGATTAACTCAATAAAATACATAATTATTCGAAAAAAAATTATAATGATGTATTTTCAACATAATTATCACAAATCTATCGAAAAAATTAAAATAGAAGTCTTTAAAAATTATAGGCACGCTGAAAATTACAATTTTAAAATATCAATTAATATTAAATTTTTACAATAACCAAATATTTTACAATAATATAATCAATAACGTTTTGAAAAAAATTAATTATTATCACAGTACATAGACATTATAATTGAATCATGACCACTTGAACTCAATATGTATCGGTGCTATTTTTCCTCCACAGATTAATGTCACTTTCTCACTTAGCATTATCGCCTTCCTCTCACGTGGCTGTTGCTGTGTTAGCTGTCGCTGCTTACTTGTTTGTAGTCGTCGGTCGTCGCACGAAATAGTGTTATATCAGCCGCTTTTGTCTATATTATCATTGTCACGTCAATATCTCTGTTAACAATATTAACTCAATTGAAACTTATTTGAAATGTTATAGACAAACTAAAAGAAATTAAATATTAAAAAGTTTTTTGAAATATTTCAAAAATATTATGAAAAAAAAAGCATATTTTACTCTAATAAATAAAAAAGAAAAAAAAGTAAGACGCGAGAGGTGAGCAATAGAAATGGGAACAAGGATCATAGACAAAAGAGATCGACGTAACAGCGCTTCACGCAATGATCGAGGACTACAAACAAGTAAGCAATTACAATGGTAGTAGCAACCACGTAAGAGGAAGGTGGTAATGCTAAGAAAGATAGCGTGATTGTTACATATTGATCTTCAAGTGGGTCATGAATCAATTATAATATCATTGTTCTGCTACGAGAAAAATTTTCTGTTATAAAATAAATAAAAACATTATTTCCAATAAAAAATATTAAGACAATATTTACGACTCTGCAATTTTTTTTTGCTGCAGGTGGTCACAGTTCGCCGCAACACTAGGCGAACTACAACCATGGTCACAGTTCGCCGAGACACTAGGTGAACTGTGACCACTTTTGCATGCAGTAGTGTACGAATATCAGAGTGGTCACAGTTCGCCCAATGTCTAGGCGAACTGTGACCAATTTTGGCCTATAAATAGAGAGCAAACCAAGCCCAGTAAGCACACATAACCCACTCTATTTACCACTTCTTCATCTTTCTTCCGTTTCCTTTTAGTTTTCCATTTTTTTACTTTTCATTTTTTTATTCTATTTAGTTATTAGATTTGTGGTTTTTAGTAATTAAAATGTCTGAGCCTCCGTTATTATCAATTCATTATGATGGCGAAATCACGGCAGACCATAATGGGTCAGTTGTGTTTCGTTTTAACCAGCCGCTATTCATACGAATGCCACGAGATGTGAGATCTTTAGTGGCGCTGAAGAATTTTGTTGCCCACGCTATTGGGGTGCAAGACACGAAACGTGTGACGAAAATCTACTATAGATATCCCATAGAAGATGATGGCAATTTTCAGTTCAAGAGGTAATAATCTATAGCTAAGAAAGACTTTGTCAATTTGATTATAATGGATGCGGTAACGAAATTTTATTTATTAGTTCAGTGGGTAAATAACCATGATGTTTGTTGTTTGCCACAGATATCGATTACGTGACGATGATGACGTCAAATTAATTCGCAGTTGGCATAAGCATTTTTCAACGATTCTATTACTTGAGTTATTTGTTTGTCTAGTTGATCGTTCTGAGGGGGTTCCGCTAATGCCGGTGCTGACACACAATCAGCCGGACCTGCGAGCAGAAATATTAGAAGAATGATGTTTAATTTGAACGACTCACCTGGTGGCAGCAACGAGGAGTTTAATTACGGGGTCGATAGTGAACCGCTACGGGGCATGTTGCCTGAGGAGTTTGAAAGCCATGAGGGATCCGTGGCTGGAGATCTGATGACTGAACCCTTCCATCTTGACCCCGATCAAGATGATGGAAGAGACGAAGATGAGGAAGAGTTAAACTCGTTGAGAATTTCACAGGTGTCATTGGCACAACCCGCTATTTCTCAACCGTACGAATATCCATATCACTTTTCCACACTGAATCTTGATGCGATGAAATCGGATGTCTGCTTGGGTCAGGGGGCCCTGATGAGGATCTGACGGCTGAGTTTGAGGTTGGTCAACAATTTGAGAACAAGGAGGAAGTTCTCATGGCAGTTAAGACATATAGCATCAGGAGAGCTATGCAATTCAAGATACTAGAGAGCGACCAATTAAAGTATGTTGTGCAGTGCTCTGAATTTGGTAAGGGTTGTGAATGGAACATTCGTGTTTCATCCCGCCGTAAGCAAGAAAAATGGGAGGTAAGGAGATACAATGGCCCTCATTCATGCTTGCAAACATCAATAGGGCAAGATCACGAACGGCTA
>JASCZI010242158.1:4582-22665 GCA_036250425.1 Stylosanthes scabra | reverse complement strand
CAATCGTGATTCCATTCAAGCATGTACGCCACATGCTCGAAGCCTGCTCGCCTAAAGTAATCCCTGGCAAACTCATGGGGCCGCTGCAACGTATTTCGCCGAGTGCACAAAACCCTGGCAGGCTGAAAAAGAAACAAATAACGTCACAAATTGCACCACCTAAAAATATAATGTTAACCCACAATCAAAATCATAATTCACATTCCGTACCAGTGCCCCAAGTCTGTATAGGCAGTCCTCGTAGCCTCTAAGTAGATTCTGATCCATGTGTGCACACTAAATACACGAATAATAATAAAATCAGAATACTATCGACATAAACAAATGAATAATTACATTCTAAAAACCCTGGTGTTATTTAACTCATATATATATATACAAATAAATAAATAAATGAAAAAAATAACTACATTCTAAATACCCTAACATTAATTAAATAACATATAAATAAATAGATACATAAATCACTGGATAAATAAATAACTTTAATTACTTAGCATTTAATTAAATACATAACTAAATACACAAATTGGCAAATTCTGAGTACCCTAATATTATTTAACTAACTTATATAAATAAATAAATAAATAACTAAATACATAAATACATAACTCAATTCTAAGTACTCTAACATTAGTTAACTAACATATTAATAAATAAATAACTAAATTCTAACTACCCTAACATTGATTAACTAACACATAAATAAATAACTAAATAAAAAATAACTAAGTTCTATATACCCTATCACTAATTAACTAACATATAAATAAATAATTAACTACATAAATAAATTATTAAATAAATAATTACATACATAAATAATTAACCTATAAATAAATTTCCAACTAAACTTCTAAATAAATAAATAAACAAATACATTCCTAAATAAACAAATAAATAAACAAATAAATAAATAAAATAAAAAATAAAGGGGGAGGGGGAGGGGGAGGGGGAGGGGAGAGTACCTGCGAAGGGAGAGGAAGAAGAATGAGAGAGTGGAACGAAAAAGTGGATGCGGAAAATGACAAGGAGGGAGGGCTATTTATATCTAGGCGATCTGGCTACAGTTCGCTGAGACACTAGGCGAACTGCGTCCATGGTCACGGTTCGCCGCATCACTAGGCGAACTGTGACCAAACTCCAATTAAAAAAAACGATTTTGTGTAATTAATGTATTTTTATTTTTCTTTTGGAAATAATGATTTATTTTAATTTATTATAGAAAATTTTCCTCTGCTGACAATAATAATTTATTTATTTATTTTCAAAAAGTACTTGATTATATTATTCAAAAATATTTGGTTCTTATAAAAATTAAATAATAATTCCTATTTTAAAGTTGTAACTTTTAAGGTGCCTATGATTTAAAAAAAAAAACTCCTATTTTAATTATTTCAATAAATTTGTCATAATTATTTTGAAAATACAATTATATAATTCTTTTTTATAATAATTATAATAAATATTAAAAATTTTGAAATTAAGGGTAGGTAGCAAACAATAAAGAATTAAAGTGTTTGTTTTTGTTTCATGATCTTGTTAAAAAATATATTTTTACCTTCTTAATTATTAGTGTGTTTGACTTATTTTTATGAGTAAAAGTACAAAAGATACACAAAACATACATATTTTAGAAAATACAATTTTTTCAAAAATTAGCACAACTGACATTTTTTTACTTTTTATATCTTCCGTATCGTTGGTATAAAAAATTAAAAATTCAATAAAATTTTTTTATACCATTTTAGGTTGTAACATGCAAGAATGAAAAAAACTTTTCATCAAATCTTTTACATTTTCACACTTCATGTGATCGAAAATTATGTATTTTATTGAGTTAATCATCAAAATTATTTTTTGAAGTTTTTAAAAATTGATATAAATATCCCTTAATTATTTAGAAACCTTATAAAAATACATTTTTATGGCATATTAAACGTGACAAAAATATCTTAAATTAGACACTTCTATCATATTTTTTAATAATTGAATGGTTTTTTTATTGTTAATAAAATTTAAATTTATTATTTTCAATTTCTGATAATTTTAGAGGTAATATTAATTGATTATTCTATTTTAATTTTTTCAATTAATGCTGGTGAAAATACAATTAAATAAACAAATTTATAATCAACATAATTTTTTTAATAAATATTGATTATATACACTCACGTTAATGTTTATGCAAAGGCAACATACACTCACGTTAATGTTTATTTGGGTGTCATTAATTTACTAATTTAATTTTTAATGTGTTTGAAAATTTTTTATTTGTAAAAATAAGAAAAAGAAAACACATTTTTGTCATAAAATACAATTTTATATGCACGAAGATTTTTTTTTCATTTTCACTATTTAGAGAAAGAGAAAATGAAGGAGAGAAAAGTCAAGTGTGTGCATTTATTTAGAGAATGCAAATCAAGTGTTGCATTTATTTAAAGTGAAAGGGTTAAAATAGAAAAATTATAATTACATTACTCATATTGTAATGGAGTTTTCAAAACTCCAAATAATAGAGGAGTATGGTAACATCCACCCACTAGATTAACAATAACATTGTAAACTGATTTTTATTTTTGAGTAATGATTGGAAGAACTAAAAAATAAGCACACTTGTCCTCCTGAAATTGTGTGTCTCATTGATAAGCATTTCTCTTTCTAGGTTATAGTTTTTTATTCCAAATTTCGCCCACATATTTGTTTTGGTGTCTTTTCTTATTCTCTGAAATCCTTTCTACATTCTTCTGAAATCCCAAACACAAAACAATGGCCCATCATCTTCTAAATCCATAAAATTGGGAACTTTTTTGTACCGCCATGATTAACCCACCAAAGCAATCACATGAATCATTTGACAAGCAACCACACAATTCTTGTTCTTTTGCTCAACCTTTAGTTGAAAGCAATCTTGCATTAACTAAAAATAGTGTTGATATTGGCAACTCTAAGTACCCATCTTCCACTCAATATGACTCAATATTTCCAACTCCCACACTGATTATTGGAGATGGCAGTAAGCATTGGGTTCTTAACATGGAAGACCTCAATGCTTATGATAAATGCTTGGTGGAGTGTCTGTTCTTCAAGATATGGGACCCGGGTGGACATCACTACTGCAAGGTTTAGCTTATAATGAAAATAACTCATTATATTTTAGCAGTGTGGTTTAGTTTCTTTTTCATCACCTTGAGGATAAGGTGATTCTTTAGAGGTGGAGTATTGTTACGTACCCGAATACAGAAAATAAAATGAGAATTAGGTGGGAGATCCTAATTAATTTGACATAATTAGTGGGATGGGAGTAGGAGAGAATCAGAGAAAGATTAGGAGTGAGGAATATATATATATGAGTAATAGGAAAAGAGAAAAGATAGATTTTTGGAAAGAATTGAGGCATAGGCTTAGGAGAGAGGCTGGCTCTACAACTCTCAGACATCACTATCACCATTTCAATGTAATTTCTGCATTTTCCAATTTAACAACGAACGATTCTTACATATTGCAATATAACTTCTTTAATTTTTTATCTTTTACCTTTAACATATATCTTAATCATAAGGGAAATAAAAGTATTATACAATGTTTTTTTTAATCTTTATATAAGGGGTGCTGATATTATACAACATAGATTGAAGATTAATATGCTGTATCTTTGTTGCCTCTTTTTTTGATAGTAGAGTTGAGATGTATTTGGAAAAAATAATTAAATAATTTTATTTGTTTCTTTGTACAGCATATAGAGCCCGTGCCTGTGAATGAAGAGGTTGAAAGTGAAGAAACTCCAACCAATGATACAGGAAAATCCCAAATGCTGGTATGATTTTTAATTCAGAAGAGGAACTTTGTAATTATTATTGAAAATATGCTTTGAAAATGGATTTTGGGGTTAGAAAAAATAGTACCAAAAATGATAGTGGAAAAAAATATTACTCACTTGGATGTGCTAAAGGAGGTAAGTATGTACCCAAAAAAGGATCTATTGTGAGGAGATTGTCAAGCAAAACTAATTGTAAGGCAAAAATTACTGTGGCTGTTCATGAGAGTTGAAAATGCACTATAACTCATGTTAATCTAGTGCATAATCATGCTTTGAGTCCAAAAAAGTCTAGGTTCCAACGGTCTCATAGGATAATGAATTCTTATTTTAAGAGAAGACTTGAGTTGAATGACTCTAGTGGTGTTCCACTCAACAAAAACTTTCATTCATTGGTGGTTGAAGCTGAAGGTTATGAGAATTTGCCTTTTGGTGAAAGAGATTGTATGAATTATATTGCCAAGGTTAAACAACTAAGGCTAGGAAAAGATGATGCTGAAGCACTTCGTAATTATTTTGTTTGCATGCAAAAAAGAGATTCAAATTTTTTCTATGTGATTCATATGGATGATGAATGTCGTTTAAAAAATTTGTTTTAGGCTGATGCAAGATTAAGGGCCACTTATGAGTGGGGATGTTGTTTCGTTTGATAGCACATATTTAACCAATCAATATAGCATGCTTTTTGCTCCTTTTGTTGGAGTAAACCATCATGGACAATCCATTCTATTTGGTGTGGTTTACTGTCACGAGAGGACAAAGATATATATATGTGGCTTTTTAGAACATGGTTAGAATGCATGCATGATGGTGCTTCAAAAGCAATAATAACAGATCAATGTCCATGCAAGTAGCTGTGGCACAGATATTTCCCAAATCTCATCATCAACTTTGCCTTTGGCAGATCATGAAAAAGGTGCCTAACAAATTAGGCAGATTAGCTGAATATAAGATTGTAAAGAAAACTATGAAGTCTATTGTATATGAATCTATGGAGCCTCAACAGTTTGATGTTAACTGGCGAAGAATAATTGATTATTATAGTCTTGAAAAAAATGAGTGTTGATATAATTGATTGGGTAATATTATTTATTTGATACCGAAATAATATTCTATTTAGCATAAAAATAAATCATTTGATTGCACTTGGTTTGTGAAAAACCACTAGTATTTTATTTACATATATAGACTAGTATATTTTCTATAGATTAGTATTAGTATATTTTAATGAGAAATAGAATAATTTTTCATTAGTTAGGAATAATTTTTATTTATTAGTATATATACTTTTTTTTCTATTTCATTAATAATCTTTGGTTTATGTATGTACCGGCTTTGGAAGAGAGTTTAGAGGCGTTATGGCTAAAGTGTGAAGATAATATATTAAAAGGGGTTATTTCACGGTGTAGTAGTTGGTGGTAAATAACAAAGCACATTTGCATGATTTAACAAGGCAGAAAGGGTGGAAATGAACCAAATTTACTCTAAATATAAAAGCTATGAAGATCAATAAGTTTTTTGTTATGCTGCTGTTAAAAGGACAAGGCCTTGACATACTAATTAAGCTTAGGGAGTCATACAATTTGTGCTATCTTGTAAGATATTATCATTGGGTAGTTGTTGTTAAAGGCTTTAACATGTCAATTATGCTTATTAGGTGTGTAATTTTTTGTTTGTTTGTAATGTTGATTTAGATTTGGTTATGGGATTTCCTTTTGTAATATATTATTGAACTTGATTAGTACCAACAACCATATAAAATCATTTGAATTATTAGGATATTATAATGCAAGTGTTGAAAATTTTTCTTTTTATTTAATCTTGTTTTTGAATTAATCGATTCATTATATACGTAATTTTTCTCTTATTATTTTTTTATTTGGTTAGTTTTTCGTTCCATTCCATATATGACATTATTATTTTATTTTTTTAAAATTAAATATTTGGAAAAAATTAAAAATTAATAATATTATAATTAACTCATTAAGGGGAAGATAAGAATAAAAAACTATAACCAAGAGAGTGAAATGCTTATTAATGAGACATATAATTTCAGGACAAGTGTCAATTTTACATGGTTAGACTTATTTTTTAGCTCTCTATCATCTCTATATTTTTTTATATTATTTTTTTATAAAACTATTTTTTCCGTTGGACCTAGTTGGACTGGTTGGATCAATGAACCAGTAACTTAACTGGTTTAATGATCGATCCGGTTTTCAGAGCTTGCAAATCACACAAAATTTATAATGTGTTCATAGTACCCTGCAAAGCGTTGTATATTTTATTTACGGGGAGAATCGATCGGCGACGACGGAATTGTTGTTACCTGCAATCATCCGCTTGTGCGCTTTCCGAAACAAGTTCGTTCGCAACTTTTGCGCATTCTTGCACACCCACAGTCTCTCTCTCTCTGTGGTTCTCCGTGTGCGGGATTTCCCTTTCGGCTTCATAAATGGGTCGTCCACCCAGTAATGGAGTCCCCGCCTTCCGCTTCACTCCCACTGAGGTACGCATCTATTTAATCCCATTCTTTTTCTTCATTCTCGAATCTTCAAATGTAGGTAGGTGCTTGGTGTTGGAATTGGGGCCCAAGTTATGTTCATGAAAGTAGTCAGATAATATTAGGGAAGGGACAGGTCACTGGATTGGGTCTATATTCTTATTCTTTGTAATGTTTTTCCCGGGATCAAACTCGTGATTTTGTAGGTGTCTAACTATTTTCAAATTAAGATAGCTGGCTCATGTATGATAGAAGTTCCAAATTCAATGATAATTAACCCTTACTTTATCAATTTACTAATCTCTTTTCCCTTTAGAGGATTTCTCTCTTGTATGTTAGGCACGATGTACTTAAGTGTCATTAATATGTAAAGCCTGACAACAGATTCTGTTAGCCTTCTCACAAATTTAATCCTAACTGAACCCGTAATCACTCCTCTAACTGTTACAACTGAATTTTGTTATCTGGTAACTGTCTGTTTTGACCATGTTCATCTATTGCTTGTGTGCCTTTGCCTTTACTGTCATATATACCTTAACAAATATTACCAGCATAAGTGTAAAAGAAAAAAAAATGAGCATCTTATTTAAAGTATGCTGATGGAGTGACTTGAGTAGGAAATGTCTCTGACACAAAGTCATAGTAACTGAAACTCTCAAAAATTCAAGGCTGCCTTTGGATAATGTCTCTGACACAAAGTCATAGTAACTGAAACTCATTTAGTTGTGGAGATGGGGACTGAGACACAAAACATTATAATTCTTGTATCTTCTTTACTTCCAAAAATCGGGGTGGGAAAATATCCATTTGTCTCTACATTTTTTGTTTCTGTTATAGAGACAGAACCAAAACGCAACCCGATTCTTTCCACCTGGTATGTACTGTGTTCATAATCTCTGTTAAAGTGAGGATTTGAATCTATTGTGATTAGGGTTGTGCCTGCACTTTATCTCTATAATGTTCATTGATCATAGTCAATCTACTATCGGCGTTTAAAAGTTAAAATAGAATAGGTCACCACATATCACTTCCTAGGGGGTTGAAAAATGAGCTGCTTTCAAATGTAGATGCCAAACACACAGGAGAATGGCAACACTCATCTAGAATATGTAGTAGCAGGCTAGCCACTTCTCTTCCTATTTATCCTACTGCAATTTCCAAAAGGAATTTCAAGCTTTTGAAATAATAGTAGTTCTCGTTCTTCTGTAGACAAGGGACTTATCCGTATACTTTTAGAGCTTTGGCTTTGGTTTGGACCTGTACTAGTCCGAGAAGTGAGAGCACTAGGTTGGAAGATGTCAATTCGAGAGGACTTGGAAGATGCTAGTACAAAGGAGGCTAGATTGTAGATCTTCTCCTGTATTCTTTATAGAGGAATCCCTGACTTCAAATAATACCTTTCTCTATGCCACCAAACGCCCATTTGAGACAAATATTTCCTATACAGGCCTCTTACTCCTTGTGGTGTAAACTAAGTTAAATTTCATGACATTTCTTTAGATTTCTCGCTATGCCCTTACCTGTTTGTATATAAAATACACTGACCCTAATTTTTGGTGTCTAAAATGCCTTTATTATTAATATTATTATTATTATTATTTGGTTTTTAAATGAGTATCATCTACTTTCTTGTGTTTTTTTTAACAATTTTTGTACTTTAGATAGTTTAAGGCTACACATTTCTATGACTGTTTTGGTCTAATGCCATATTTTGTTTAACTTAGGGAATCTTTAGACTAGGGAAGTGGCCCATTCCAAATGCGCTATTTAGTTAGATAAAAAAGCTAATCAAGGAGTTTTCCTTTTTAGCTTGTTGTGAAAAAACTCACCTACCAACTATAAACTGGACCATATTGGAACTGAAGAAGTTAGATAATCAGAGTCAACTACTAGTGTCATGTAATAGCTGATTGAGGATAAACAAAAACAAGCATGAAGCTTGATTACTCTATAGCAATATACTTGTTCATTTGGATATATGAGATAGAATGAAAAGGAAAGGATTGCAAGTGTGATGAAACTAATATTGATCATTGTTCCTACTTTTGCATAAATCATCTTAATTGTAAGATATAAATAATGCAACTGGTTGGCTAGTAGCATTTGAACTTGGTTTGGCCAACTCTTGACTTAATGAGACTAGTGCAGGATACTGAGTCACTTATTGCTTTAATGTAATCTCCCATATATCCTCTGTTAGCTTTCAAGCCTAATATACTGTTAGCTTTCACAACATTTTGAATTAACCTTCTTTCCAATACCGCAGTTATTTTGAACTGCTTTTCTGACATACTCTCACTTCTTTGATGTGGTAAAATGGTGAGAACAATGAGGCTTCATAGTTGATACTTTTATTTGGGGCAGTTTAGTTCAGAAATAACTGTTATCTACTGCTGATATGTCTTAGTATGCAATGATGCAGTAGGTTGTTACATCCAGGACTGATATGTTTTAGTTCTCACATCCCAAGTGTTTGGGAGACATGCTTTTTGATATGGTGGTGTAGAAAGCTTTACCCTCCCTATGTTTTGGAGTTTGAACCATTTTAATGTTATTCCTGACTCTTTTGAGGTTAAGTGGGACTTCCACTTCGAGAACATGTGGATTTATTATCTGTAATTTAGGACTTAATCAGATAGATTTATGATTCTCTGCCTTCTACCTTATTATGGAAAAGAAAATTGGCAATCAACTTATGACAGAATACGAAAAGGATATCATGCAAAAAGGGAAAAGTTCTTTTTATGGAAGTCTTCCCATCAAGATGCTGGCATAAACTATTGTTTATTTATCTGTACAGGTGACAGAAATGGAAACTATTCTGCAAAATCACAACTATGCTATGCCAGCGCGTGATGTACTCACAGCTCTTGCAGAGAAGTTCAGGTATGGCATATTGGCCATTCTATTTTTAATTGTTTTAAGCGATATCAATAATATGCTACTTAAAAGTGGGACTGAAGTTATGAAATGCCTTTGGTGCAGTGAATCACTAGAACGGAAAGGCAAGATTGCAGTGCAAATGAAACAAGTATGAAAACTATATTTTTGCTGTGATTATCATTCATGTTTCATTTTCTTATGTTCTTCCTTTATTATAGGTCTGGAATTGGTTTCAAAATAAGCGCTATGCTATTAGGGCAAAGTCAAGCAAGTTGCCGGGAAAGTTAAATATCACTCCTATGCCCCGGGATGATTCAACCACAGTAAGGAATATACCTCAACCAACAGCTGGTCCAATTCCTGCTGCTTCAGGTTCAGGTTGAATGTTGTTCCTTTATGGTGCATAAGTCTTAAATTTTGCATGACCACATGGCCATACTGGTTTGTTTCCACATACATTATATAGTGTTGATTATTGTTGAACTTTACGAACATGGAGCATATGATGGTATGAAGCTCATATCGCCAATAGCAGTGATATTTTCTTGGATCACTAGTCTTCTCTCAGTTGATTATGCTAATTTTTCCAATATTTTAGTTTTTTCTAGTCCAAGTGTTTACATTAGATGGGCTTCATTACATTATATTTGTGGTTTGAACTTGGAAAGAAAAGCAGGGTGCATGAGGGAGAGGAAAATGCATAGAATTACTCTTAGTTTTATGATGCGGGCCTTTTATGGTTGTGCACTAGGATTAAGGAAATGATTGAGGGTTCTAGAGTTTTTAATGAAACATAAGCAAATAGCTAAAACACCTTTCCTTTTATTCCACCATGTAATTTATTAACAATGAATTTCATGTATCCCAAGAATAGTGTAAGGGTAAAAATGGAAGTATGTTTTACATTGAAGTTCTAAAAATTAAAATCAATTTGAAATATGTTAAAATTTTCTAAAAAGATCAACATTGTGGAATGTAGGGGGTATGACTTTGGCTTAGTGGGTTTGGGTTCCTTTTTTTTTTCTCTCCACAGAAAATGGTGACTGACTCAGCACAGGGTGATTGTGTTAAAACTTCAACTAGTTGCTTGATGCTATCATTTCTACTAGCAAGCTTGTCAATCCTAGGCTAATTCAACCAAACAGAGTTTATGCTTGTAATTGGGGTCAGAGACCTTAACACATATAGTAAAATCATATCGTGATTTTGGCAACCTTGGTTATTGTTCCAAGCTTCAAGATGCTGCTTTGTTGTCTAAAATTGCTTGCAAGTATTTTTCCATTGATGATCATTTCAACCCTGAAATTTAGAATTACTCAAACTGGCCCCCGACTTTTACAAACATAACTCGAGTTCGCCCTGAGTCTCATCTCCATTAATATTTTGCCTACGTGGACAGTTAAATGACATGAATGAAATATGAGACAACATTATTTTTGTCATTGTAGGGTAATAGAGACACCGAATGCGTGAAAAAGAAGAGTATAAAGAGATAATGAGTTGTAGGGTCATGGAGGGGTAACTTACCATGAGCTTCAAATGGCATTGTTTTGCCCCTATTACCCCACAATAACAAAAACAGCGTTGTCTCATATATCTATCATGTCATTCAATGGTCCAAGTAGGCAAACTGTTAACGGAGATGAGACTGAGGGCCAATTTGAGTTACGTTTGCAAAAGTCAGAGGTCATTTTGAGTAACTCTAAATTTCAGGGGCCAATTTGAGTGGAAGCTCAAATTTCAGGGGTCAATTTGAGTTTTAACTCAATCTTGAACCTTGAGGTTAATTGTGACTGTGTAGTCATAAGCCTTTGTATTCCCACCATGACAAAGGGTTTTTGTTCCGGGTGGGGATGTGGGTGTTTTAATTGTTAAGGTGCCTTTTTAAATCACAGTTATTAAAATTTGATCAATATAAATAGAAGTTTAGGGAGAAGGCATCTTGTCATTCTTATGTCATTTGTTGGTGATAATGAGCACTCACAAAGACAGCACACACCTGTATTGTTTTTAGGGTTCTTAGCTTCTTGGCACATTGTCTTGGATTCCCAATTCAATAATACAACACATTTATCTTCAGCTCTCTCTTTCTTGTATACTGTTTCTAATATTGTGTTATGGTCTATCTCCGAAAAAATTGTCAGATAGAGGCATATCAATGGTGTTATGTTAAGCTTTTGTTTAAGAGTAGGACTTGAACATAAAGAAAATATCTCATGAGATCCTAATTATATCTCGTAGAATATTATAGAGTATCCCATATGATTTCGTAGGATTTGTTTTACTTACCTTTTTTTCCTCATGATTTTATCCATATTTAATTGGGATAAGGAGACCTCAACTATTATAAGATGAGAGCATTTCTTTTTCCCCCATCAAGTACATGACATCTCATTGTCTTCATGTCTTGTATATAACCTTATTTTTCAATTCTTTGTTCTGTCGTCCTCCTTCCCTATCCCTACATTGAGCTCATGATCTCAACCCCTATCATTGTGTATTAGTAGCTTCTGCGTTCTAAACTCCATTTATGATTTTGCTTTTTGACAAAGTGGTTTAATGATGTGCATGCTGCCTTAGTATATTAACCATTAATTGATTCAAAACTATTATAATATGTAAATTATAATTGTTGTGCAATGTTGAAAGGGATTCGTGTTGATGTAGTTGATAGTGCATTTTGCTGTTTAGTTGTAACTTGATTGTTTATACAACATGTGCAACACAATCAAAACATATGATCAGTTTCAGCATCATAATATCATTGTTATTGATATACTTTAAGCTTTGGGTAGCATTTGCTATGTTGCTGAAGAATGACAAATCATGTTATGCATGTCATTTTCATTTAACAGACCGCAGTTTCAATTGAACTTTTTAAAATTTAATAAGATTAATTTTCCTGGCTTTTAAGTTTTAGCGGATATAATATTGATTTTGGGAATTGTGACCATTTTTCATCACAATCATTGTTTATTTCAAGCTTGTTAAAACTTGATTACAGATTACAGCTACATTTTAGGTTCAAGCTGAATTTAAAATTTAAAATCTCCAAATTGTATGTCTCTGGATGCATATTAGGTTGCTGTTATATTTTAATGTACATGGCATGATGCTTTTTCATTAAGATGGAAGTATATGCACAACTTAATAGAGACAGACTGGTCTCAGTTAATTTTGTGTCGCTTGTCCATGCGTTCAGTCCTTGTTAGTGTCCAACACTCAGAGACACCTGTAAGATAGACACTTGTTTACATCCATATCAGATAATTTTTTTCTTCCCCTTATTAGTTCATAAATACTTCAAGCACAACTGGGATAGTGTAAATAAAAATTTAGACAAAAATGATATTTTCACATGAACTTAGCAAGATCCATTATTGATGAAAATGATACATTTCAAGAATTTTCCTTGAATTTTGGGAGGAGCCTAGAAATATGAATATTAGTAGTTTGACAATTATGAATATTTGAAAATGTATAGATCTTGAAAATATTGGTGTTTGCTGTTTCTTGTGATGCCATCATAATTATTTGGTGTCACTGCTTTAATCAGTAGAAATACCAATTGGAATAGATGTAAAATACATATTGTGTCTTAATTATAGACTGAGTGGTTTTTTTATTTTTATTCTTGGGTCATCATGTTTACTTATAAAATATACTTTGGCTTCATTTTGTTTTCAGTTCCAACACCGGGAAAGGTAACCCCAGAAAATTCGGTTATGGAATTTGAAGCTAAATCTGGAAGAGATGGAGCATGGTCAGCATTTTCTCTTTGGGTGTGTTTGGAACATAATGGAAATTCGAATTGAGTTGATTTCAAAATCAACTTTCTGGATCAAGATTCTCTAAAGTAAGAAAATTGGTAAAGTGAGAAAGTAAGTGCTTAATCATCATTGATTTAAGAGAGTGAGGCTCATAAATGATTGAAGTTTCAAATTCAATGGTAATTAAGCACTCACTTTATTACTTTACAAATCCACTCACTTTAGGGGATCCTAATTCAAATTTTTTGTTTAGAATAGATAAAATAGGAAGTGAATTGATTGTAAATCCCATGGATTTACATTATAACCAAACTCAAATCCCTTCATTTTAATAGAATTTGGTTGGAATCGAAATGAATTGTTGCATAAAAAAAAAAAAAGAAAGAAGTTATTTTTACCATTTAAGTATTAATATAAAAGAGAAGGATTTGGAGAAGGGAAGAGGTGGTAGAGGTTCGATGGCAGCCTGTTCAGCAGTTGTTATTGGTGGAGATGAAAAATTTGTAAATAAAGGATAAAAATGTAAAATCAAATCCTTATATCAATTTTTTAATCAAATCAATTCATATTTTACATAATTAATTCCAAACACAATAATTTATTTCCAGTTCAATTCATTTCAAATTAAATCAAATCAATTTCATAATATTTTGTTCTAAACACACCTTTTAATCATGTTTAGGATATTTTTGCTGACTCTGTTGTGTAATATTTCACTTCGTACTTAGTTTTCTATCTATCTATCTATCTATCTATCTATCTATATTAGCACATAAATTTTCATTTTTCTGTGCTGATGTTTATATTTTCCGTGCTGTAAATGGAGTGTACGAAGGTGTACAATGGTACATGTACCATTACAAATATATATATGAAACTGACATATAATCCTCCTCTTTTTTTTCCATCCTTCCCTTAGGTATGATGTGGCCAGCTTTCTATCACACAGATATTTGGAGACAAGTGATCCGGTAATTTTAGGCTGAGATGATTTTGATTCTAAATATTGTGAAGAAACTAATGCATACTTTCTTATATATTTTTATTTATTAATTTTCAAATGTGATTTCACTTGGTAGAATGGTAATCCTGTGATCACACTACTTATCTAACATGCCTATTTGATGCTATGCATTTTTTAAGATGTTCATAGTTGTTAAACCATAACGACCTGCTTGTTTTTCTACTTATTGTTTCAGGGTTCAATCTTATCGATGATGATGTAATGGTTACAACTTTCTCTGTGTTTCAGGAAGTGCTGGTACGGTTTTCGGGTTTTGGACCCGAGGAAGATGAGTGGATTAATATCCAAAGAAATGTTAGGCCACGCTCCTTGCCATGTGAATCATCAGAATGTGTTGCAGTCCTCCCGGGGGATCTCATACTTTGTTTTCAGGTAGGAATATCCATGGGAGATTTCAATAAAAGGTTTGACAGATTATGTTCATGTTGTTAATTCTATTCGTGTTTTGCTTCTATGGAACATCTATTTTTATTCTATTATTCAATGAGTTATGATTTTGGGCACTACAGGAAGGTAAAGAGCAAGCCCTTTACTTTGATGCCCATGTGCTGGATGCTCAAAGACGAAGACATGATGTAAGAGGCTGTCGATGTAGATTTTTGGTTCGTTATGATCATGATCAGTCAGAGGTAATAATGTTCACCTGATTTTGTCTTGCATGATCTTATCTTTTATGATTTTGGTTGCCATGTTATTTTGTCATTTACATAACTAATTTCTGCTCTAGTTATCTCCAATGCTTGTGTTTATTCAAATTTATTTTGGATCTCACTAGATGACATATAAGCATTTATAAGACCATCTGTCATAAATAGTAATTTGAGACTAAATGTGAGATTTATTACCCCATTTGGTTTCGATTCATTTTAAACTTTATATGAGGTGACAAAATTTAATGGGTTCTCCACCAAAGTAAAACCATCTCTCTAAAGAAAAACTGGTCTAGTTTCATTCATCAGCTCAGCAACTTCAATGGTATGCATTTTGGGTATCATTACTGACCTCTACAGTAACTGAACTAATTTGATTTTAATTTGTGTATTGGAAACAATACAGAAAGACCTATTGAACTTTGCCATTTGTATAACCAATTAAATAAAAATTTGCACATCATTATTTGAACGTTGTATTTTAACTCGATAAAAAGACAAAGTACTTTTTTAAACATGTACTCAATTTCTATATTTCATTATTTAAGTTTTTACAATTTATTCAATCATTGTCAATATTCTTTTTTTTTTTTTCAATTATTTTCAAAATTCTAATTTTTTTCAAATTCAACTGCACAAAATTTTCAATCTACCCATCTTCATTATTTAATTTTTATATTTTAATTTTAATTAATTTCTCACAACTTAATTGAAATTAATTGGAATAATTAAAAATAAAATAAAATTTAAATTGAATTAAGACTAACTATTGGAGTGACAAATTTCATATCTAAGTATCAAATCACTATTTATGACTTATGGTCCTAAAATGTTGATGTGGCATTGTGTGTGACCAAAATGAAATTGAACTAAAACCAAGTACTCTAATGCAAATGAAATCATGTACACATCATACTTGACATTCTAAAACAGAGTTGCTCTTAGATATTTAGATATCAATCCATTTTAAGTAGCGCCATTTTTCTCTTATTTTCCATTGGATCTTTCCTTCGAATGGTTTCTAATTAGTAATTACTATTATTTGAGTGAATCAAGAAATGCAGAATAGCTGCAAAACAGTGAGCATGCATAACTATGCTTGTTCAGTCTTACTGCTGATGATGCCTTTTGAAATGATGCAGAATCATACGTTTGATGTATTTTGTTCTCCTGTCTGTTCTTTATAGGAAATTGTCCCGCTCAGGAAAGTTTGTCGCAGACCCGAAACTGATTACAGATTACAGCAACTTCATGCTGCGAATGAAGCCGGAGCCGTGGATCAGCAAAAGATTGCCACTAAACCAATAAATGCACATGGTATGAGGGTTACTAGTTCTTCTGAAACAGTGCCACGGCAGCAGAGTGCAAACATCCCTATGGCACCACCACATGTTTTGCAAATGACAGTTTCAGTGGCGCCCCAAAATATAGTTGTGGATCCAAAGAAAAGCGAAACGACTATTAATGTTGCGGCCAGAAATTCAGTTATTTTACCAGGTAGTGTTGCACTTACTAGCAGCATTGCTATAAGCAGTGTTCCTGAAGTACCAAGTCAAAACATCTCTGAAGGAAAATAACTATTTTTATGATTTCTTTTTTTGTTTTTCGAAATTGATAATGAGATTGTATTGCATACTTTTATAACAGCTCTAATTTCCCGGGCAGTGTAACTTATGAACACAGTGCTTGTACATGAGTTTGTAACGTAGCTTTTATCTGATCTCTGGAAATCTATGATGCACGGCCTCGGGACGCGACATGTCGACACACCAATCTCAATTTTTCATATGACACGGGGACACGGCATATATATAAAATATAATGTATTTTTAATAAAATTATAATAATATTTTGATATTTTATTTATATTAAAATTTGAATTATTTTTTAAATATTTTTAATATCTTTTTTAATTATATAAAATATTTAAGATAATTTTTAGTTTTAAGAAATAGTAATACATACTACTTTTAAACTCATTTTAAGGAAATAAGTTAAGAATAAAGTTTGACACGCGAACACGTGATGATATTTTGGAGTGTCAAGTATGTTCGAATAGGTGTTTTTTGGTTTTTTTAAGAACACAGATGGGACACGGAAAACATGCGTGTCGGACGAGTGTCGGTGAGTGTCGTGTCTAAAACGTGTCAGACACGTAAATATGTAAATTCAACGAAGTGTCCGTGCTTTATGGAAATTAAGGATGAGACTATGAGATGAGAAATTGAGAATACACCTTTTTGAGCACGCATGCATCTGGGAAATTTCTGTTCAGAAAGAAAACAAAAATAAGAAATAAATTAAGAGTAAATATAATAAATAGAGTGAATTTTGTAAAGAGGAAACAGTAAAGGGAATGGTAACAAGGGAAACAAAAATAATAATAATAATAATAATAATAATAATAATAATAATAATATTATGAGTGAGGTA
This sequence comes from Stylosanthes scabra, assembly GCA_036250425.1. Taxonomy (NCBI): domain Eukaryota; kingdom Viridiplantae; phylum Streptophyta; class Magnoliopsida; order Fabales; family Fabaceae; genus Stylosanthes; species Stylosanthes scabra. The sequence goes on along the minus strand of JASCZI010242158.1, from coordinate 5,585 downwards.
TTTGAACGAAAAAAAGTTATTTAAGTTTTAGTCCCGTTACAAAAAAAAATCAGCTTTCAGTGTTTCCACTTTCTGAAAGTATCAAGGGATTAGAATTTTTTAAATAAATATTGAAATTTTAATTCTAATCTCTAACCATCATATATAATACTAAGTCTTAATTCATTAATTTATGTGTGACTATCTCGAATCAAACAGTACCTTAGCCTTGCCTTATATCAAAGCATTGTTTTTGTTTTTAAATTTTACCACGTGTCTTTAAGCATTACAGTATACATATGAGTTCGGATCTGAGTTTCATTTGCGGGATTCGAATCATCGACACTTCCAAGTCATCCTGGATTCTTATGAATTTCTCTGTATAAAAAGTTTTTAAATTTTACCATGTGTCTTTAAGCATTACAGTATACATATGAGTTTGGATCTGAGCTTATCGACACTTCCAAATGATCCCGGATTCTTATAAATTTCTCTGTATAAAAAATAATTTGAAAGTAAAAAATAAAAATTATTGAAAAAGATGCAACTTCTGTCCCAGTAACAAGAGAAAGGCCTGAAGTTAAGGGCAGAGTACGCACAAGTGCAGTTTGAAGTTCGAAGTTTTAACGAAACCGACATATCCTCAATCCTCAACTATTATATTATTTGCAACTAAGTGTGAAACTGTGAAGTGTCGTTGCCACTGCCAACCCCCAACCGTATCACACATTTATTACTATAAACGAAAACATTATGATTTAGGTACATCTTTCTCCAATGTCACAAATAGCCTTGGAATGCGTATCACAAACTCTATATTAATAATACCAAAGGAAATACTAAATTCATGCCAACAATTTTAAATAGGATAATTTAATCTTTAATAAAGTTGTATTTTATATAAGCGTCTGAAAAGTACTCGCATCATATAAATTGATTTTCGGTCACTTTAATCCAATTTAAAGAGCAGTACTTTAAATTTGTTCTCAAAGAATTTTAAGTGACAGTTTAGTGTTTAACAAAT
>JASCZI010242157.1:0-13389 GCA_036250425.1 Stylosanthes scabra | reverse complement strand
TAAATACTATGGTAATTTTGAAACTTTTCAAAAACTTTACAAACAAAAAGTATGCTTTTATTGAGATCTTGGTAAAAAAGTTGCCATGCTAGTGGAATTACCTTGTCTCCCACCCCCCACCCCCCAACACACACACACACACACAAAGATAGAGGTAATTTTATTTCAAGTGAAAGAAAATTACATAAGATTCCACAATGAAAGGACAGAGAAAGCAAACTGAAATTTACTTTAAATTGGCAGGCTGTGAGGGAGCTGTATGATATCGTTCCAGCTCGTAAGTGGGAGAATGAAGAAATCCGGATGAACAAGATTGTCTTTATAGGTAACTAGCTGGTCTATGCAGACATTTGAATTGTAAAATAATCTTGCCTTTTTTTTGTTATTATTATTATTGTTATTTGTTTTTTCGAGTTTGTTAACATTGCTTGTTTTGTTTGCTGATTTGTGACAGGCCATAATCTGAAAGAAGATGTTCTAATTAATTCCTTGAAGGCATGTGCAGCTTCCTAAGCTAGTAAGTTGTAACGATTCTCATTGTGTGAGTACTAGCTAGATAAATCATATGATTAGCAAGTATGAGATTCCCAAAAAAAAAAAAAAGAATGCAATGTGTTTTCCGCATAGCGAATATTAGTTTCCTAATATATTTCTTTCCTTTCATGTAGCTTACATGCATTTCTTCCCATTCCCCATTTTCTTCTTTCGCTGCCACTTTGATATTATTTTGTCAATGCAACCTCCACTAAGAGTTTGGGTTTCGCCCTAAACCCTAAACCCCAACTAATGAATCTTTTGGTTACCCCTTACTGATGACTTTTTCCCCATCAAAACCCCAACTAATGAATCTTTTGGTTACCCCTTACTGATGACTTTTTTGGTTATCGATGGTTAAAACCTCAGCAATAATATTTGACCGATGGATAGTTTTTTCTGTTGCTAATTTGCCAACGGATTTTACTAGTTTTTGGACAGAGAATCCGGCAAAAAATGGCTTATAGATTTTTCCAAAAGCATTCAATTTTCCTATGGAATGTCTGTCGGTAATTATACCCTAATTTACTGACAAAATTTTCTTTGGTAATCAAATCCAATTTAACCACGGATTTTTTTGTCTATAATTATGGCTTCTGTTCATTCGATTTCTTAATGTTAAATAATAATGATTCAAAAAGAATAATGCTATTCCTACACCTTTTTAACCGACACTAAGTTTACACTTGTATAAAAATACGGTTATTATTAATTAAATATATATTTTAATAGGCGAATCACACAAAGTGGAAGGTAGTTAAAGCATCAAGGGTCGTATTTTATACGGGTGTCAATTTGGTATCTACTAAAAGGGTGTACACGTAACGAGACTGATTCAAAAAACCTTAGTTAACCAAGGTCATTGGTATGGAAAGGGTCTCCCTCTTGTGAAATGGAAACCTTAGTCACCCCTAAGAAGAATCGGGTCATGGCCTAAGAGATACCCATTGTGTGAATTTTATCCTTATTGGCAAATTCTTAGTTGCAATGACAAATTTGGGTTCAACTTATGGAGGTGTTATAGCTTGGATTTTAAGATTGCTAAGAATGCTTCTAACTGTTGTGGAGGATTGTGTCGACTCTTATCAACTGAAAGATGGTTTCTTTTGGTGCATTGGTCCTTTAAATCAATCCATCTGGCTTGATCCATGGAGTTAGTCAGGCATTATCATCGGGGAGGGTCTTCCATATATTCACATCTCGGACTAGTATCTTTGTAGTATCTTTGTCTCTAGGATATTTGTATAAATTCTAATTGCAGCTAAATTTCCTTTCTACTCCTTTACCCCTAATGATTAGACACTTCATTCTTGACGTTAGACCTGCATTTGGACCTCCTCCTAGTTGGCATTGTGATGCTACGGCAAAATTATTCTTCTAGGGATAGTTACTTGTGGATTTTGAGAAGAATTCCTTGAGATGTGAATGCTAATTTGAATTGTTTGTGGCAATCAAAGCTTCTGGAAAATGTCAAAGTCCAGAGTTTGTTTGCTTAAGTGATGTGCCTTGCGGAACACGAGACGGTGTTTCATTGTTCGGTATTTATAGAGCTCGGAATGTTTGGTCTCTCTTGGAATCCCTATTTTGAGGAGTGATGATTCAGCCACAGGAACCACCATACAACCCAAATGATGCTTTTCTAATGAGAGGTTGCCTTCATGGCTAGGCTCTTTATCAAGATCTCCAGAGTTATAGGAAAAATAATTGCCTTCTTCAAGCAAATTGCATCGGTGACGTCTGGACAACTCCACAGGGTATGGTTATGGTTAATTGTGATGGCAGCATCTTCCAAGCTCAGAATCTTGCAACTTATGGTTGTGTGATTCGAGATGATCATGGTGCCTGACTGAGGTTGCTCTGGCTCTCCTCTAAATTGGGGCATCTAATGTTATGAACTCTTTGCGATGTGGAGGGTGTTGGTTTTTGGGAATATAGCTCCAAAATAGCTATTGGAAGTTGAAACTGATTATGCGGATGTTTTCTTTAATTTGATTCACAAGAATCTATTCATAACAATGTGGATCTAGTTAAGAAAATTCAGGAGGTTCTGAGGTACCAATTGGACGTGCATTTCAACGTTGTGAAGAGGGAGCCGTATGTTGTTGCTGACCTGCTTGCAAAGAAGGCGCTTATGATAGTGTGAAATTCATTGAATTGCTAGAGCCTTCTCAAGAGCTCCAACAAGTTTCTATTTCGTGATTGTGTTGCGCAATCCTAATTTTTCTTTGGTTCCGCTTAGCTTGTTGGTTTTGTTTTAATTCTTTCTTAGTCACTAAGAAAATATTTCAGAAAACAAACAAGTTAATCATGTTATCAAGCTAACTATAGAAGTATAGGAAGCTGTTCTGGTGTTCTTGTCAAAGATTCCAGAACAGCATACCTTTAAAATGAGCCACTAAGATATATTATATTTTAATGAAAAGGTGAAGATGCACATATAATATGATTGTGTGATAAGCACAGTAGAGAGTAGTGTGGTACAACAACGGGTTATATAAGTCTGTGGTTGGGTATCCTTGATTGTGACAAATGTGTCCAGCTTGCAAGTGGAGTACTTTGAGAGACGACCAGCTGAGTCGAAGCCGAGTGAAGGAGCCGGTGGGCCAACACTGAGTGCATGTGGTTTGGAAAACGAAAATGGGGTTGGAAAATGGAATCCCCGTGAGAGCACAAGTAATCGTGTTTTGCAACGGAAGGTCATGAGAAACCCAATGTGGTTGGGGCCAAGAAGGTGTCACAGTAAGAAGAAAAACATTTCTAGAGGTAGAAGATGGGGATATGGGTATAGGATTAGGCAATGAATCATTTTTTAGGGTGGGGCTCAGACTCATTTTTCTCAGGAAAATGAGAACAACATTGGGCTAAAGGATGATTTATAAAATAGCGTTAACTATCCTCAACTTTTTGTGGTCCGTTTATAATAATTGTATTTTTATACGGATGTAAAGTTGGTGTCAGCTAAAAATGTGTGTGGATATTCAAAAAATTTAAATCATTACTAGTTAGTGTTAGGTTTTTTTTTGACCAGTTAGTGTTAGTGTTTATTATGAATTTTTCTGAAGATAAAAATTAATTTGTACTTGTAACTACTTCTCGTTATATTATTATTTTGAATTTTACTATGCTATAAGAGATAAATTATTTAACTTCACAAAAAAAATGTAGCGTTCCTAATTCCTATACTGCAAAAACAAAGCCTTATACCACATTATATGAATATCATGCAATATATATAGACAAATAAAATTAATAAGAAAATTATTCTTATGGATTAGTTTGGTATAATTAGGCTTATTGTCAAATTGCATGATATTTCTCCAAAATATATAGTTTTTTCTTTTTCTTTTTTGGTAGTTTTTTCTTTAATATGAAGACAAAATAAAAAAAATATCTAATGAAATAAGATCACTAATTTTATGCATATTGTAAACATTAATTCATGTATAACGCATCATATATAATTATATATCATATATTTATGCCTTCATATGGATATATACACTAGTGTTAATAAAATTTTCTTTAATTAATCCACCCTCGTAAACCTCTTATTTATCTCGCGTTATTTAGTATAAAATAAAACTTCATGAATATGAATGTGGAAATAATATGTTTTTTTTCTAGTCATTGTTTTTTAAAAGAAAGAAAAATTATTATTATTATTATTATTATAGCATGAATTATTTTCTTTTTAAATTTCAAGTACATTAGTTACATCCCCTCTTTCTCTCATTGTTGTAATTTAATTCTAACCACTCATCTAAATCTAATTGTCATAATTAAACCCTTTAATTTCTCACATAAGGGCTCCTTTCTCACTTAGATATATACCACCTATGTATATATATAATTAGATTATAGCCATTAGATTTAAATGAATGGTTATGACTATAATACAAGGATTAAAGAGAGAGAATGTGTAATCAATGAAGTTGAAATTAGGAAAAGAGAATAACAAAGTCATTAATATTTTTAAAAAGAAAGAGAAAATAATTAATTTTAAAATATTATATTTTAGTTTTGAAGAAAAAAATTGTATTTAAAAATAATGAATAAATATTCATTTTATCCACATTATAATATGGCATTATATTTAAAAATAATGAATAAATATTCATAAATAAAAAAAAAGATTTTTAACATTTGTAAAAGTTTATTGAAAAATATTAAAAAGTCTCAATTATTTAATCATTTAAATATAAATATGAAATTCTAAACTATATAACAGTAGAAGGGGTCACTATTTATCCCTTTTTGAGAATAAAAAAATAATTGCAGATTATAAACATCTTAATTCTTAAAGTATTAACTTTGTAACATATAAAATAATTTAATGCATATTGTAAAAATTAATGTGTAACGCATCATATATAATTATATATCATATATTTATGCCTTTATATAGAAATATATATACAGTAGTGTTAATAAAATTTTCTTTAATTAATCCAACGCCCGTAAACTCTTATTTATCTGGCATCATTTGGTATAAAATAAAAATGCAAGAATATGAATGTGGGAAATAATGTTTTTTTTCCTAGTCATTGTTTTTTAAAAGAAAGAAAAATTATTATTATTATTATTATTATTATTATTATTATTATTATTATTATTATAGCATGAATAACAATTGAAATATGGATTGTCCATAATCTGGAATATGTATATATTGTATTATTTTTCACTTTATATTAATGAAATTATGGATAAATAGATAGAGACTCCTCCTACTATGTTAAATAATTTAGAATTTGGGATTTATATTTAAATTATTAAATAATGTGAGAATTTTATAATTTTTTTAATAACTTTTTGCATATGTAAAAAGTGTTAGGCCACTGTGAGGAGTAAAATCGTGGGGAGGCTTTAAGGGAGGAACCAAAGTGAGAGAACATAAGATGAGAAGACACCACATCCAACTCAAAACCTTAAGGTGTCAAGTAAATGAGTCTCTCATCTTATAAACTCTTCACTTCTCCTTGCTCTAAAAATGTGGGACTAACCTCTCACACTTGAACATTAACAATCTCCCCCTCAAATATAAGTCTCCACATTGAGCACAACTCCCCTAGCTCCTTCATCACTTTTGAGTATTCGTCTATCACACCGTCGCACAACAACGCGGGACTCGCCGCTCGAACCACCTTGTCGAGAGGACTTTCGATGCTTCTCATAAATACTCCTTAAAACCAGATCGATCAACCATCGACTCTGATACCACTTGTTGGGCCACCGTAGAGAGCAAAATCGTCGAGAAGACTTTGAGGGAGAAACCAAAGTGAGAGAACATAAGATGAGAAGATACTATATCCAATTCAAAACCTTAAGGTGTCAAATAAATAGGTCTCTCATCTTATAAACTTTTCACTTCTCCTTGTTCTAAAAAATGTGGAACTAACCCCTCACACTTAAACATCAACAAAAAAGTCTTTTCTTTACAATAAATATTTCGTTATTTTTAAATTTTAATGCCATATTATATTATGAATGAAATGAAGAAGAAAAATTGAAATACCATTTTTTTTTCTTCAAAACTTTTTTTCTTCAAAACTGGAATATAATACTTTAAAATATATTTAAAATTATATATATTCTTTAAAATTAATTATTTTCTCTCTCTTTTCAAAGATATTAATGATTTTGTTATTCTCTTTTCCCAATTTTAAGTACATTAATTATATTCTCTCTCTCTTTAATTCTTGTATTATAATTCTAACAATTCATTTAAATTTAATGGCTATAATTTAATCCTCTCATTTCTTACATAAAAATATCTTTTTCGCTAGATACCACCTATTATATATATATATATATATATATATATACTCCTTTCATTTCATTTTAATTGTTCATTTTCATCTTTTTTTCTTGTTTTAAATTATTTGTCTATTTTAAGATTTCAAGGTATAATTAATTAAAATTTACCTATTATACTCTTTCACAATTCCAATAACTAATTAAACAATCTTTAATGCACATCCAGTCATTCACTCTAATCAATCAAAATAAAGTTTAGTGCATTAATAATAAGAGTATTGTTGTAATTTTAATATCAATTTTTAGACTTTTAATGCAATTCAATGATTACCTAAATTAGGGTGTTAGCATGAAATTGGGCAATTAAAATGAAATTAAGGGGGTATATATATATATATCCCCTCCTTGTAATAAGAACTAGCTTGAACCCGCGCGTAAGGCTGCCTGTTTCGCTTGCTTTGTAAGAAAATTTTTGACCCAGCTGGTATAAGACATGCCAAAAAGGGTCTTCAGCTTCACATGTAGATAATGTGGGTTGTCAGCACTCAACAATGGGCTTCCTAGAGATGGATCTATAGAGAATTGGATCGGATGAAATAAATGGCACAGAATCCCAACATAAGTCAGATAGGTTAATAAATAGAGGAATAATTCATCATAAAAAAAATGCCGAACCAAAAAAAGTTATAAAGAAAAAGTGCATAAAATTTACTGCACTAAAACAGTCTAAAATTTATAGACATGAATTATGGGATTTTTTTAAATAAATATATTAAATAAAGTAATTACATAATTGGACACGATTTCAGAAAATTACCAAAATAGGTTTATGTATCATAACACGGGCCAACTAGGTCCATGTTGATGTTTTGTGCATATATTGGGCTAGGATAGTCCGTGTTATGTGGCTTTTTTTTGGACGTTGGCTAACACGGGGCTGGAAGGCCCGTGTTAACCCTGAGCTGTTTTGTCTTGCATCTAACACGAACTTGGCACCACCGTGTTACACAAATTCATGCATGCAAGCTCGTGTTATGCATGTTAGGGTAGGCAAGCCCCTGTTAACATTTTGGGTCACTCTAGCCCGTGTTGGGCATATTGCATCAACGAAGCCTGTGTTGGGAACACCCCTATATAAGGGACGTGTGACCCTCAGCTTGCCACACTCCATCCGTAGCCTCCACCTTCATTCTTTCAATTTGTGTCACTTTCTTTCACTTTCAAGTGTGTTTTTTTTGTTCTTTTGGTAGCTTGAGTTGCTAGGAGTGAGTGATAATGTCTACGAAGGAAGCGATAGAGGGAGAAGAACTGTTCATAGCACATTGCAGGCGTACTCCACACCGATGTATGTTTGTTTAAAATAGCACGAGCTTGTTTATGTTAAATGTTAGCTAGCGATGCTTATGTTGTGATAGGAGTTGCCAATTTTTTTTTATGATGGGTAGACAAAATGTTTAGCGTAAAAAGTGATTATCATATAAAGTAGATCTACATGTGGTGTAATTGATTTTAAATTGCTAATATTCTTTAAAGAAATAGTTAAAAATAAGCCTTTTTGTGTTTGGTTAAGAGTGAACTACCAACCCGGCCTCTGTCCATTTTCTTGAACGACATTGCGGACCCTGACAATAAAAAACCACCACGGCGGCCCCCTTCCCTGCTCGCCGTGACACAAGGCGGCCCCTCCGTGAGTAGCATCGTCAAATCCTAACGGAAGTGGCTGACGTGTCACATTAAATCGATGACGTGGACGTTAACTGCCAAAGTGGAAGGTTAGAAATGGTCAGAGGTCGATTTGGCACACTTCAAATAAACAAAAGGAGGTCGATCTGTCTTAATTTGATAAATGTTAAGGTTTAAGTGGCATGTTTTGAGATTGTTAGGGTTCGTTTCGTCTTATTTTATTGTTAAGATTGGAAGTAGTTGCATTAGTATTTTATTGATTATTGTTGCCTTTATGTTTATAATTGCATTTGCAAATCTGATTAGAGTATTGGGTTATTAATTATGATCAATGCAATATCTTAAGTTTTATGTGTTCTTTGCTACAAAGCATAAGATAAGAAGATAGTTTATGATATTAAGATTAGTCTATCAGCACAATTTCTTATGTTGTAGTGTGAAACAACACAATATTATATGACTCTTATTATATATATGTATAGTTTTTTTTTTAAATCAATCAGAAACTATTGTATTAACATATAATTGCAGTAATTGTATTAACAATAAACATAGCAACAACATATAAATTAAAGCTAGAGAATTCAAACAAAAGATTAATTCATATATTGTAGTGCAATTTCTCTAGGCAATGAGTTTATATAATAGTGATTAGCATTTGCACAAAATAATAAATTAGCATATAAGTCAGGTTAACTCACAACTAGATCCACATTGGCATCGGCAGTATCATCATTTGTCACTATAGGATCATCTTACTGCCAAGAAATATAGCAGTTAATTTAACAATAAAATAAGACGAAATGAACCCTAACAATCTCAAAACATGCCACTTAAAACCCTAACATTTATCAAATTAAGACAGATCGACCCCCTTTTGTTTATTTGGAGTGTGTCAAATCGATCCCTGACCAGTTCTAACCTTCCACTTTGGCAGTTAACGGCCACGTCGTCGATTTAACATGACATGTCAGCCACTTCCGTTAGGATTTGACGATGCTACTCACGGAGGGGCCGCCTTGTGTCACGACGAGCAGGGAGAGGGGCCGTCGTGGTGGTTTTTTATTATCAGGGTCCGCGATGTCGTTCAAGAAAATGGACAGGGGCCGGATTGATAGTTCACTCTTTGGTTAAATAGTAGCTTAATTTAGTATTTGAAGTGAAAGATTTTTGATTAAAGGTTTATAATGTAAGAGAAATAAAATAAAATTTATTTTAAATTATTTTTGTGTAATTGATTTTAAATTGATAGTATTCTTAAAAGAAATAGTAAAAAGTAAGCACTTTTTAATTGGTTAAATGTTAGCTAAAGTCAGTATTTATAGTTAAAGATTTATGATTAAATGTTTATAATATAAGGGAAATAGAATAAAATTTATTTTAAATTTTGTTTGTGTAAGTGATCCTAAGTTGACAATATTCTTAAAAGCAATAGTAAAAAATAAGCTCTCTCTGAATTGGTTAAATATTAGCTAAATTTAGTATTCAAAATTAAAGATTTATCGTTAAAGGTTTATAATTTAAGAGGTAATAAATAAGATGTATCTTTATTTATTTTTTTTTTTTTTGTGAAGTTGATTTTAAATTGATGATATTCTTAAAAGGAATAGTGAAAAATAAGCTATTTTGTAGTTGGTTAAATATTAGCTGAATTTAGTATTTAAAGTTAAAGATTTATCATTAAAGGTTTATAATTTAAGAGGAATAAAATAAAATGCATTTCAAATTTTTTTTTTTGTGTAAATAGAAACAGTTGATGTTAGCTGAAAACATGGTTACCTAAGTGTTACTTAAATTTAGTATTTATAGTTAAAGATTTAGGATCAAAGGTTTATAATTTAAGACAAACAAAATAAAATTTATTTAAAATTTTTTTTGGGTAAAGAGAAATTGTTGGTGTTAGCTGAAAACAGGATTACCTAACAATATTCATTTATTACGCATTATTTTTGCCTGCTGAACTAAGATACCGTGTTGTATATGCAGAGGGAGCATGTGCTATTTCCCCGTCGATGTGCCTTCCTTATGCCTCCACCTCCGGCGTTGCTCCAATATATCCGACATGCTGGGTTTGAGCATGCAGTGCAGCTACGGGACTTCTGCTTTGACGTCGCCCTCCTCTCCGCGTTCGTCGAGCGCTGGAGACCTGAGACCCACACGTTCCACCTACCGTGGGGCGAGTGCACCATCACCCTCCAGGATGTGGCATATCACTTGGGTCTGCGCACGAACGGGGCGCCGGTGGGGGGTTGCCTACGAGATTTCGGCAGACATTATGAGATGGAGCTGTGGGACATGGTGGAGGAGTATCTCGGGGCACGACCACCGCCGGTCCACGATGAGAGGAGGGTTGTATTTGCCATCCGCCTGAGGTGGTTGTGAGAGAGGCTTCAGTAGATGTCGGATGTGGTCGATGAGGTAACATTGAGACAGTATGCCCGGTGCTACATCCTGCTATTCATTGGAGGTTATCTGTTGCCCGATACCTCCAGCAACCTGGTGCACATTCGATGGGTTCCGCTGCTTAGGGATCTTGATGAGTGTGCGGGGTTATCGTGGGGGAGTGCTGTCCTTGCATGGACGTACCGATCATTGTGCGATGCTGCGAGGAGGGGGAGGACCGATATAGCAGGTTGCATTCCACTGGTCATTTCCTGGATATACCACAGATTCACCCGTTGCTGTCATCGCTCGATGGGTCAGATTGCATGGCCTATAGCCAGCAGGTAAAGTGTGTCTGTAATTGCGATTTTATGGTTTTCCTGTGAATACTCGGCCCTTATTTTTTTCCTGTTGTGTTTGCAGGCTCATCGGTTACTAGCAGCCGGACAGAGATAGACAAGAAGGCAGGCTGCTGAGGTGGCGAGAGGAATTGGACAGATCAGACATCGCGCGGGTATGCATGAACAGTCTTTTATTCAGTCCCTAACTGTGGTTACTTATTTTCTGATTGAAGCTGCATTTTCTTTCCTTGTGGAGTTTCGGTGGACCTTGTACGACACGCATGAGCTACAGGCCATCGTTCCTGATTGGATCCGCTCTCACCAGGAGATATATACATGGAGGTCTGCGGTGCATGTTGTGTGCTTCAACATGGTGCACATGCATCACGTTGACCGTGTGCTCAGGCAGTACGGAGGGGAGCAGCCCGTACCTAGGGCCCCTGTGGATCTAACTAGGCTGATGACATCCACAGGCAGGGGTGAGGATCGATGGTGGCCGGGTACCCTGAGATCCTGGTATTATGGTTGGCGAGGTCAGGGCTCTCGGGAGGTGCTAGTTTCCATACATGCGTGCAAGGATTTTCGCGGGACCCAAGAGTATTTCACTTGGTATGTGGCTGCAATCGGAGTCGGGCGATTTTTGTCACAGGGACGTCGACTAGATGACCCGCGCTGGATGTTTGCTCCCCCGGATCTACCAGTGACCACTACCCATCCGCGGGATGAGCTGGCCATGCCTGAGGAGGCTCCGGCTCGCCGTAGGAGGGCCGCGGCAGTGGGTACGGGGAGGCGACCACCAGCCAATGTAGACCCCCATAGGCCTCCTGCGAATGCACGTGACCGTCAGAGGAGAGAGATGATGGGGGTCAGGGTCGGTGGGGATGAGGCACAGGAGGAGGCTGATCTGTTCGCCCGATATGAGGAGGAGGAAGACCCCGGAGATCAGCCACACGTTTCTCCGGCACGGTCTCAGAGGTGTGACCCTGACATCATTGGCTCTTCTTCCATGATGCCGCCTATGCATGCATCTCAGCCAGCTGGGTACGGTGCTCCGCAGCCTTTTCCAACCGCGGCATCGCCCGACCCATTCTTCCATGCCACGTAGGATGCTGGGACCCTTGATGAGGTATTCGACATGATTCGGGCACCGGATACGGTTATCATGTCACAGGCAGTGTCGTACAGGACAGGCAGGGATCAGCGCCTTGACCCGAGTAGCTCCGCCTTCATCGCATCGCCGCTCCCATTCCACGGTATGGGGTACACCGTGAGTGACTTCGCCACGTCCCCAGCTCAGTACGGGACTCCACCGGCGTACTATGACTTCTTGAGTGGCCCGAACCAGACCCCGACTCAGGACGAGACAGCAGCACATGAGCCCTCTCCACCGCCTCCACCACAGAGACCCACGAGGACCGTTAGACCACCCTCCTGTGGCACCGGTGGGCATTTACACCATGGCAGTGGCTACATGTGAGACCCTGTGCATTGGCATATCATTTTTTTCTTTGGTTCGTGTTTTATCATTAGTACTTGTGCTTAGGTTATGCATGTACTTGAGCTTATCATTTGTGTTATTGGAAATTTGGGTTGTAATGGACTTTTACGTTGCTTCATTATGTTTATTTGCTTTGTGAACCCAAAAAATGGTTTGTAATGGACTATTTTAGACTTATGCTTTTTGTACTCGATAAAATGGTTTGTTATGGACTTTTATTCATTCCCACTTTGTGTATGATGCCCTCGTGGTTCCAAAACCCATATATTATGTTCATGTCCCGTTATTAGCCACCCACACGTTCATATTCGACGCTATCATCAAAAGACGAAGTATAATAACTAAACCAGCTTTAAAAACAACACAATTGAACATATTTCGAGACATGAGATATAGAAAATCATGCACATGACAAGTACAGGAACCAAAGCGAACGACCGGACAGGAAAACAACAACTGATCCAAGAACGAGGCCGAATAACTGACACCAGCTAATCCTCAAGGTGAGCGGCATTAGGACAACCATGTCTCGTGTGACCAAACTGCCGACATAGACCGCAGCGCTTTTCTGGACGCTCAATGAGGTCCATGTCGTTCCTAATCCGTGTGGAAATGGGTCTCCCCTGGGTCTTCCTTCGCATCGCCGGGTTGGGCCGCACGGATGGCCCGTTCCACTCAAGCCACAGCCTCTTATCCGGGATCGGCGGAAAATCCATCGCATATACTTGTTTCCATGCTGTCATGCCATATACAGGATCGCAGTACGGACCCCACTCTATACCAATTGATGCACATGCGGCAACGACGTGCCGACACGGATGATGAAGCTGTTGGAAGCAACCGCAGTCACATAATCTCTGCCTGAGCCTAACCCGGTAAACTGCCTGGTGAGAGCCCATTATCGGAACCACCTCCTCCACAACAAACAGTGCCGACCTACGATCGCAACTGGTGACTCGCATCTTTGGCAAGTCATCTTTGTGCTTCTCGATCTCCGACAGGAGGAACTGGGTCCAAATGTTGCAAGCAGCTATCTGTGCATGCGCCTCGTGTCCCTTCCTAATCCATAACTGCTGCAGGCGCTCATATGTATTCGCTCTCAAGTTTAGGTGTGGAGCTTTTGGTTGTGACTTCTCCAACCTTTGTTTCCGTTTCCTTCATTGGTACATGATTCCCATTTTCAATTACCTTCCA
>JASCZI010242156.1:24913-39496 GCA_036250425.1 Stylosanthes scabra | reverse complement strand
TAAGTGGGATTTGATTGTGCCTCATTCAATCTGTCCTGGGAATTACTATAATAGTAAAGCTCATAGGATTGATTTGTATTGAAAAATATCCACGTTTCCGCAACAACATCACCATCATCTGCATCTAAAGGAATGGGAAGAAGATTCACCTCATCAAGAAATTCACTCAATATCTTATCTTCAAGCTTATCCTGCACAAGGCTCCCCATCATTTTTGCAGCCAAAGGAAGAGCTCCCAATTTGTTGACCATTATTTCTCCAGCTTCTTTTGGGATTTCAGGAACGTTCTTTGTGTGCCTATTAGAAGCATGACTCATAAAGATTGACAACCAATCCTCTTTTGACAGCAAATCCAGACGCACAGTAAGACTTGCGGTTATCTTAAGTAGGTTTTGATCATCATGAGGAATGGTGGATGTTAGGATTATGGCACTCCCTCTTGCTACTCCCCTTTCAAAGGAAGCAATCACCTTGCTCCAGTTCTCTAAGCTATCATCAATCTTGATGTCATCCAACACCAACAGACATTTCTTCCCACCCAACCTTTTCACCAAACTCATGCATAACAAATCCAAATCATCACCATAGTAAGAAATTCTACCGAGTGCCGCCAAAATATTCTTGACCATCAAGTTAGCAGTGGTTCTGTAGAGCCCAGAGATTCGAGCTCTACGTTCAAAAGACTCTCTCACCTTGCGGTTGGAGCAGACAGCATCAACCAATGTAGTCTTACCCACCCCAGGTAATCCCACTATGTTAATCACCTTGATGTGTTCTTCACTTTCACTAGGAGTTGATAAAAGGTACTTCAAAATAGTCTTCACTTGTTTACCTCTTCCAACAAACAAGTCATCTTTCTTAGAGTTATACAACACAGGAGAAGTTGAATAAAAACCTCCGCTGGATTCCATCCACCTCTTAATACCAGGCTCAACAGTTAGGCCAAGGACATCAATCTCTTCCACCATAGATTCTAAGTTCTCGAGGTTGTCAAGAATTTTAGCCTCGAATTCCTGCAGCGGTTGCGGATCTGAAGAACTGATGGTGGTCAAGATCTCAACCAGAAGTTCTTCCAGTTTGTATAAAGCATCTTGCAGTTCATCTAACCAGTCCTTCACTTGACGTCCATAGCTTCCTCCTCTGAACTGATCCACTTCTGCATAATCAACCAGATCATCAAGAATGAGCAGTGTTGCCATGACCTTTCGCAGTGGTTTCACGATACTATGTTTGGTTTGAAAGGTAATGCTTTTTATGTTGCTTACCAAATCAGCAAGGAAAGAAGATAGTAAGGCTCTACCCATCCTCCAAACTTGAAACTGGTTAAGCTGGATAATAACTATGATTTGTGTTATTTCTTGTTTCTTTTAAGAAAAATTTCTGGTATTGTAAAAAGAACAGTGAAACTACATATCTAGAGAAAGAAAGTAAACGTAGAGGACTTTCCTTGCGTCGACTAATTCCTGCGATGAAGAAGACACCCACACACCAATGTCACATCTCATAAATTCAAAATTCAAAATATACACCTACAAAAAAATTTTAAGGACATAAAAAAAAATCATTTTATCAACGAATTCTAACTAAATTAGATCTTAAAATTTAGATGAGTGGGTAAATAAGAGTAATGAGAATATATTTTGTAGAGGTTAGAGTAATTTAGTTAGATTTAGTTGAAAAAAAAAACTTGTATATATAATATTGAGAATTAAACTATGTGTACCATTATACACCTCTTGCATATCATTTTCAACATGGAAAAATATAAACATCAACAGAAAACATTTACATTTTTCCGTGTTGAAAATAGTGTATACAAATATTTATAATGGTACATGTAATATTACCGTAATATTATTTATCAAAATTAAAATAATAATTTAGAACCACTCAAACTTAGGAGTAGGACTACCATGTTATTGTCAAGGAGACGTGCAATATCCTCAATGAATTAATGGTGGACACTTAAACGAAGTCACTCTTGCTAAGTTGGAGTCATTTGAGATATTGTCCGATCAATTTAGGACAACTCTTTATATTAAGTTCTTGTCTTCTTGAAGCAAAGGGAATCCAGGGCGATGTTCAAGATTGCTTGCTGACCACACTTCCCAGTTCGGCATGTCCTCGAACTTCATTACTTGCAAGGATTTGAATGGCTCAATTCCATTCCCACAGTATTCAAGACCAACCTTTTGTAGACCTTTCATACGTTGGATAACTTTAACAAAAAGTGTTTGTTGAATACATTTTTTGCAGTCATCATTGGGTGTCCACGTATCTTGTCCATTGGAACACTTTTAACAATTTTTTTTTCAAATCTTTCGTATGGCATTGCTAAAGTTTGACCATATGCTTATATTTGCATAAGTCTTGAACAAGAGTACAGTTATCCAAATGAAATTAAGACAACAATTTTCTATTTATAGAGTTCTATAAACAAAATAAGCATCAAAATGGTGCATTCTCTTGGTTTAATAAGAAATCACGAAAAAAAATATGCAAGATGCATAACATTTTGGCTGTACTTAGTGTTTTAATCCTCTAACCTCTGTTCCCCTCAATAGTCTGGTGATTGATCTGTATGTGTGGGATTCGAGCTACCTTGTGCCATTCCTTCCCTCTCTTGGGTTTAAGCCTTGGAGTCAGCAATGAGCATTCTTCAACACAAAGTTGATTTAGGGAGGAAGGAAGCCCTCCATCAGGAAAGGAACCAAGCATGTCACAGCAATGAATTTCAAGTGTATGAAGAGCATTCAGGTGCTGAAACCCCTTGTAGTCTAGCTTCTTCAGACTCTTCATTGTGCTTATGCGTATGGAGTTTATATTGGGAGGAAGCAGCTTGTCCTCTGGAAATGAATCCATGTCCATGCATCCACCTTCAAGCTCCAAACGGTTAAGAGACTCAAGAGTATCTAACCTCCAACTCTTTTGTGGCGTAAGTTTATCGCAATAAGATATAGAGAGTAGAATTAAACTCAAAGGCAGACCCCCAAGTGGGAGAGATTCAATTTCTGGACATCTGTGTAAAAACAATGTCTTGAGGGATGTGAGAGAGTTCATAGCATCAGGCAATTTGTTAAGACTCTTGCAATTTGAGAGGAATATAGATTCTAGATTTGGAGCATGTAGTCCTCCTTCTGGGAAAGACATCAGTCTTGGGCAATCTCTAACCTCAAGAGACTCAAGTGACGCAAGATCATCTTTGAACTCTCTGTTAGAACTAACTGACTCAAGATTGGGACAATCCCATAGACAGAGAATTTTGAGTTTGGGGAACAAATCTAAGTTCAAGGTTGTGAGAGAATCACAGCTACTCCCTATGAACAAGTGTTGGAGAAAGTCAACCTGCTTTCTTGATTCTAAAGATGATAGATCTTCCAATTTCCTGCAGTTACGTATGTAAAGTGTTGCCACAGAACCAAGGGAAGGTAGGGATCTAAGAGAAGAACAACTTACCAGATACAACTCCCTAAGAGTACTTATTCTTCCCAGTAAATCATCAGGAAGGGCCTCTAAGGATTCACACCCTTCAAGTTTTAGAGTGTGCAAATTTTGTGGCAATGACTTCAATTGAGACACCGTTGAAACCTTGAGTATCTCAAAGGATGATCTTGGATCCTCTAAATCTTCTTTAGAAAATGTATCTTCCCTGACAGTGGTAGTGGCATCAGTAAGAGGAAGGACAGCTTCTTGTGCAGTGAGTGGAATATCAGCAGTAGAAATTGGAGACCCTTGTGGTGTATATGAAGATGAAGAATCAAGTGATGATGATCTGCTTCCTGCGGAATCAGTTTCCATCCTTGCCTCATGAGGAGTTTCTTCAATCTCACTTACAATGTGACTGTCTAGAAAACGAGAATAGGATTTTCGGGTGATGTCAAGTTCTTCTGAGATCGAAACCCGTCGCGAAGATGCTTGTGAGGGGCTTTTAGCAGCATTTCTCATCAGAGTTTCATTGCTTTCTTGTACCAACAATTCACATGTGTTGGGAACTTTTGGAAGTGAAGCCACAAGGTCATAGCATCTGAAGATCTCCAACTTCTTTAAAGAATCAAGTTGCTTAGGCAAACCTTTCACTAGCTTGGGACAGTGTATTATACATAGCTTATTGAGACATGGAAACTCAATACCTTCTGGTATGTTCCATTTTTTCCATTCCAACATATCACAAAACTGTAAACTCTCCAAAGATTGAAATGGCATCTGTGAAGCAGTAATCTCTCCATAAAATTCAAGGCCTATGGAACTTACTTTGGTGAACCCTTCAATGAAGAGGTCTTTAAGCAATGGCAGCAGGCCTAGTGTTGGCAAAGAAGTGCAATTTCCACAATGGCGGAGAGTTACTGACTGTAAAGCCTGGTAAGAAGGATCCCCCAACCAGTTTGCAAATCGTGCACCACTGTAGTATTCGATTCTTAGTCTTTTCAAGTCTTTGTGCGGTTTTAGATCCTCAAGCACTTCTATTTCATCCTCCTCATAGCCATCAATGCCATTGTCCCATTGAAGAATAAGGTTATCAAGGCTCCTCATCTCTATCAGTTTACAATCTGAAGCATCCTCAGCACTATGCACATTTTGCAACTTTGAAATAGACAGTGTTTTGAGATTGGAGAGCCCTGCCAAGTCTCTTAATCTTGGACCATTGTTGGAAACAATGAAGTCTCTCAGTGTTCTCAGACTTGTCAATTTATGCATTTCCCAAGGCATCTCTTGCACACTGCTACCTCTGATATCAAGGTAACGCAAGTTTATCAAATCACATATTCTCTGAGGTAAACTTGTGAGTTCAGTGCAGTTTGTCAACAATAGTGTCTGCAAATTATGCAGATCACAAATGGAATCTGGTAGTGTCTGCAGTGCAGTGTTAGAAAGGTCAAGGTAACACAGATGAATGTGTTTTCCAATTGAAGCAGGCAAATTAGTGATACCATAGTGTGATAAAGAGAAAACCCGAAGAACATCTGGATTCAACATCATAACCTTAAGCATCAGGTCGACACGCCTAGGAGCGCGTTCAAATTGCAATGATATAGGCAAGATGGTTCTCAAAGATTTTACATGTTTGAGAAGAAATGACAATCCGAAATCCCGAGTGTTTCCTGAGTAGGACAAATGGTGCTTGTATGATTCTCCAAACACATAGGTAGCCAAGTCATGAACCAAATTATGCATTGTAAAAAAACTAACACCAGAACCATAAGGCTCTAAGAAAGACCTCATGATTAGATAACCAAAGTACTCATCACCAATGTCTTCCATGCTTTTTCCATTGGTTTCCTTTAGAAAGCCTTCAGCCATCCATAACAAGACCACCTCATTCTTCTTGAATTGGTAGCCCTTTGGAAACAAGGACAAATAAGCAAAGCACCGTTTAATCTGTGCTGGGAGATCAAGGTAGCAGAGTACTAGGAAGGAAGGAATAGGGATATTCACTTCACCTGCATGCAGAAATTTGCTCCTCAGTATCTCAAACCATTGATCCAGATGTAGCTTATCTTGGAAGAGGCTCCCTATCATTTTTGCAGCCAAAGGAAGGTTTCCCAATTTGTTAACAATCTCTTTGCAAGCAGCTGCAAGTTCCTCATGTTCTGTAACATCCATCTGCCCAGAAGAAGCATGCCCCAAAAAGATTTCCCAGGCACTCTCCGCTGACAGCGAATCAAGATGCACGGTACGAGTAGCAGGTGGCAGAAACAGGTTTGGATCATCACAGGGAGTGGATATTAGGATTATGACACTTCCTCTTGCTGCAGATTCCAAGGACTCAATCAACATGTTCCAGTCATATAAGCTATCTTCAATCTTGATGTCATCCAACATTAGTAGAAATTTCTTCCCAGCAAAGGTTCTCTTCAATCTCTTCCTCAACACACTGAAATCATTATCAGGACAAAACTGCTCTGTGACTGCCTCTAGTATCTTCTTTGCCATGACTTTGAAGTTGGCTTCTGAGGGCATAGAGACCCGAGCTCTAGGCTCAAAAGACTCCCTCACGTCGTGGTTGAAGTAGATAACATCAGCCAAAGCAGTTTTTCCTGCGCCGGATTTTCCCACTATGTTGATCACCTTGATATATTCTTTACTTTCACTTTCAATTTCACTGTTTGATAACATGATTTCCAATATAGACATCTCTTCTTCATCTCTTCCATAGAAACAATCTTTGGGATATTTTCCATAAAAATAAGAATGCACCACATCAGAAGATGAAGGCAATCCCTGCAGAGACTCCCTCAAAGTTGTAGCACTCCCAGTTAGACCAAGATCGTTCTTCTTTCTCACAAGAGCTTCCAAGCTCTCGAGGGTGTCACGGATTTGAACCTTGATATCCATGTCTGGCCTCTTTGCTGTTGAGAAGACTTTCAGTTGCAGAAGCAAAGCCTTGATAGTGGTGGTTGCGTTGACCTGCTGCCATTGCCGTAGAAGCTCCTCCAAATGGTAAACAACATGCTGCAGTTCATTCAGCCACACCTTCACTTGTTGAGCTTTTTCTCCTTCAGAAAACTGCATCTGTTCTGCATCATCAACAAGACCATCAAGTGTCACCAACTTATCCTTGAGCTTGCGCAGATATCTATGTGATTTGGTTTGAGAAGTGAGGTAGAGAAGAAGGTTGTCCAACAAATCATGAAGGAAAGCAGAGAGTAAGGCTCTTCCCATCCTTCAAACTTTGTAACTTAGGAGCTGCAGATGCTGGAAAATAATCTCTTCTCTGAGTTTTGTTCTTAGTTGAATTTTGAGACAACTATCACAGGAAAACTTATCCAACCATGCAAATTTTGAGTTGACTGATTTCTTGTATGTGGACCAAGTCTATCTTGTCGGTATGGACTATGATTGCTTTAGGATTCAACTCAGGAATAGTATTATGTAATTAATAATTAATTAATGCTGTGTACAACACACTATAATTAAAAAAAAAAAAACTAAATTCATACTTTAATAACATCACTCTAGATTCATTCATTTTGTGAAAGTGAATCATTATCTATTCTCATATTAATTTTCTTACACCAGTACCACGAGATTGAGTATTGTTATATTGCCAATGTTACAAATTCCTCACTGTTCCAGTTGAATAAATGTATGTATCTTCAAAATCTGCTCAAGATTTATTTATTCACTACCCTTATCAAGTACAGACACTGGTCGACTAAGCTAAACTCAATCACTTGTTTTTTAGTTCCCCGAGAGCATGTTAAAAATAGTAAATGGACAAAAATAAATATATGATTATGAATTACCATGAACTTGTACAAACATTACCTTGATAAAGCAGTGAACTCAGTGATAATAAGCTATATTATATGTACATATATATGTATGAATGTTTGTGATCTAGTCTTCAATGATTGTGAAGGGTATGCGAGAAACCAAGATATCCTTCTCACAGTGCACTTTTAACAATGGACATGCTCTGATGGTAAGATGAGAAAGGGAATGAGCAAGTCTTTCTAAAGGTAGAGATGCAAGTTTATGACAAGCTTTAATCTTGAGAATCTTGAGAGATACCATGTACTGAATTCCAGTGTGATCTAGAGAGGTGAGACTAGAAAGTCCACTTAGGTGAAGGGAAGTGAGTGATGTCATTTCCTGAAGACCCCATGCAGTCTCAGGTAAGAGCTTGGCACAGTTGCTGATACAAAGTGACTCGAGTTTCGGAGCAGGCAATCCTCCTTCAGGAAATGAAACAAGATTGGAGCACTCCTTCAGTTTCAGTTTCCGAAGATACGGGAAACTATTTGGAGCAGATGAAATCACATCAACAATGCTGCAGTCTTGTATCCGAAGATCTTCAAGATTGGTGAAGAGGGACAATGGAAATGAGACTAGAGAATCACAGCAACGTTGTAAGTGTAACCGCTCGAGAGCATGGTAGTTGTGGGACGGAGGATGGAATAGTTGTAAATTTCTGCACTCATTGATCTCAAGTGATTTAAGACTGCTTGGTAGACCTTCCATGGGGATGTTGACCAGAGATGAGCAATAGCTTATGGTCATGGCTTCAAGACATTCATTTCCCTGCATCATTTCATCAGACAATGAAACCAATGCATCACAATCAATGACCTCAAATTCTCTCAATTTTGGAACCCGTGACAATGAGTTTGTGAGAGCTTGACATGAAGTTATCACTAATTTATGCAAGAGAGGAAGCTGATCTGGTAATTGTCCGGTCAATTTAGGACAATTCTTTATATGAAGCTCTTGAAGCAAAGGGAATCCTGGACGATGTTCAAGATTGCTTGCTGACCACTCTTCCCAGCTCGGTATGTCCTCGAACTTCAGTACTTTCAAGGATTTGAATGGTTCAATTCCATTCCCATAGAATTCAAGACCAATCTTTTGTAGACCTTTCATCCTCTCGATACATAGTTCTTTGAGGGATGGCAGTTGTCCAAGCGATGGCAATGACGAGCAATTTTCAAAGTCTGCAAGATGTAGGAACACCATGCTAGAGAATGCAGAGCTCCCCAGCCAATTTGGCAACTTACTTCCACCAAAATTTTGAATTTTCAGCCTTTTCAAATTCTGATGTGGCTTCAAGTTGCTGAGTATATCAGTTTCGTATTGTACATTATTATGAGTTGTCCATTTGAGTTCAAGTTCATGAAGATATTTCTTGCTCTTCAGTTTGGCATTGGAAGCTTCTACTGCATCAGCTACATTCTGCAAGTTCCCAATTAACAATGCTCCATGAAGTTCTGATAGCTCCCCCAATTCACTAATTTTGGATCCTCCATTGCCACTCACATTAAAATTAGTCAGCACTTGAAGGGATTTTAGTCGGCCGAACTTTACTGGCATCTCAATTATACTGCTTCCGCTAATGTCAAGATGGCGCAAATTAACAAGTTTGAACATGTTTGCTGGTAACTTGTTGAGCCGATGACAACCAGACAAAAGCAGTATCTCCAAGTTATACAGAGTGCTGACAGAATCAGGCAGATGGTCAATTGCAGTGTAGGCAAGATTCAAGTACCGTAGATGCAACAAGTTTCCAACTGAATTTGGGAACTTAGTAATTGGATAATATGACAGAGAGAGAACACGCAGCCGCTTCAATTTCGGTAACAGAACTGAAACCATGCTGGTAATTGAAGACGTGCAGCCAAAGGGTGAGAATTTGAATGGTAGGAAAGTCCTAAGCTGCTGAAATTCAGAGAAGGACTCAAATTTTTCAGGGGCATCATATATGCCTTGAAAATATGATAAATGACGAGCCCAGCTTGTAGTTTTGCTTGGATTACTATCCTCTAGCTTGTAACAAAAATCTCCCGCCATATACTGTGCTAAGTCATTGATAAGATCATGCATCATAAAGTTCGACTTGTGGAGAGTGGACTGATGAAAGAATGACATGTACAGTAACTCTTTGAAGCATTCATCGCCTATATCTTCCGTTCGCTTCTCGGGTTCTGGTTGTGGAAGAATGCCTTCAGCCATCCATAAATAGATCAAGTCCCATTTTTTGATTTCATAGCCTTTGGGGAAAATGGAGCAATAAGTAAAGCATCGCTTTAGCTGCGATGGAAGATGACTATAACTCAATCTCAAAGATGGAAGTATGCCACTCTTAGCACTTGGTAACTCCCATATCTGACTATTGGATATGTTCTCCCATTCCTCCACATCCTCTTTAGAACGCATAAGACTCCCTAGTACTTTTGCAGCTAGAGGAAGACCATTGCATTTCTTCACTATTTTCTGGCCAATTTCTGCTAATACAGGATTCTCATCTGGGTTCCCACACTTGAAAGCATGAGCTGAAAACAACTTCCAAGCATCTTCATGAGATAGAAGTGATAGGGAATGAGTTAAATCAGCATGAATTGCCATTGCAACGCTTTGACTGCGTGTGGTGACAATAATTCTACTACCCCAGCTTCCTGATAAAAATGGCATTTGGAGGATGTCCCAATCAAGAAAGTTTTCATTCCAAAACCCATCCAAAACAAGTAGAAACTTTTGTCCTAATAATCTCTTTTTGAGCTTGATTTGGAGTACATTCAAGTCTATGATGTTTGAATGTGACAAAGTCAGGGAATGAAAAACTTTCTTAGTTATTTCGGAGACATCAGACGTCTCCGAAACAGAGGCCCATGATCTTAATTGAAAATGGTTCTTCACCCTTATGTCATTGTATAAAACCTGAGCAAGAGTGGTCTTTCCTACCCCTCCCATCCCAACAATTGCAACCACAGGCACCCCTTCTCCATTCGATTCTCCCGAAAGCAGAAAATCGATAATCTTCTCCTTATCATCATTCCTACCATACACTTTATTTTCATCCACCAAAGAAGTTGTAGCAGAAACTAATGAAAGTGATCTAGTACCTACACCAACTTCCTTAAGACAAAGAAGATCTTTATGCTCTATTATAGACTTCAACCTCTCAACAATCCTCTCAACTTTTGATTTAACTCTTTCTGCAAAAGGATTGAGAGAAGAAGCATAATCTCTTACCTGATCCAAGGTGGTGTGAAAACCAGAATCCATCTTGTCTAGCATGGCTTTGGTGGCAATCTCATCCAAGATATCATCAGCATCATAAGCAGCATTTCTGAGCCTATCAACCCAATCCTTCACCAAAGGATCAATGAACTGTTTCTCCTCGGCATCACTAAGCACCGAAGTGACAGACAGCAAGAGCATCTTCAACTTCTCCAGGAGTGCCTCATCAAGATGGTTGCCCCGGAAGAACTCTATGAGCTCACGGCAAGCTATTCTATCCAATAGCACTTGCAGGAAGGCAGAGACAAATGAACCAAGCATATCAACCATGTTGCTGTGAATATCCTGAACAATTGAAAACTGAAAAAGTGAAAGGAATGTAATGGTTATTGCTTAACTTCTGGTGTTCAGAATTTCTTGATGACATAAAAGAGAATAAAGGCTTATGTGCTTGGAGACTAGAGAGTAGTTGACTTGGGCTTTGGGACAGTTGACTAAGGAACCTTCTTATTAATTGCAACGAAAGAAGCAGATTAATCACAAATGCATTCTGGTCTTTTGGACCCACCTTGTTTGTTTATAGAAATAATTCTTTCATAGATATAAATATTTTACTTTTACAGTCACTCATTTCTCATCCTTAAAAATTATTTAAAAATAAAAAACCGGGTTACTGCCAAATGTAATACAAAATAGGCTTTAGTCTATTGTCTTCCAACCACAGATTAAGGAAGCACAACATAAGACTGCAGAGTGCAGTGACAAATCAACTGAAATTTTATAAGCTTACAAATTTTCACAACTTTGACAAATATTTATAAACAGATAAGGGTACAAATTTTCACATGCTGAACTAACATTTTAAGGAAATCCACCTCAATTCTGACTTCTGATTGAGTGAAGCCTATTACCCTAAATAATAATACAAATCAAATCAGATGACCCAGAACCAAGCTATAACAGACCCAGCAGCCAGACCAATAACTAAGAACAATACAGTCACAATCCCTGCAGTTTCTGCATGCTGCAACTTTACTATTTTAGGAGCCAAAATCATCAACACACTGGTAAGGTAACCGTTAGTAAGACCTAACAGGCTAGTCAGTATCGTCACAGGGATCTCAGTCCGGAAGAACTTCGGGCCATGCAAGCACCCTAGGAAGAGAGGGAAGAACAACAATCTCACTATGCAACTAACTACGGCAACGTTGCCATTCTCTAGGAGGTACACTGAAGTCAGAGACTTGCCAACAAGATCAAATACATTGTAGCAAGTAATGAGGATAATTGGATACCAATCCTTGAGAAGCTGAGAGTGCACGTCCTCTGTTATGTAACCGGGGAAAATTGCAAGAGTCACGACATATATAAGCACAATACCGAATCCATACCACTTGACTCTTCCCACAACATCCCATACAGTTGACCTCCATGCGGATCCGGTCAACTGAACACTGTCTTCATCCTGAGTTATGACAGTCTCCATCTTAAGCTCCTTGTAGTACTGCATAACAGGAAGCTTGTCAACCATGTTGTAGAAAATCATGCATACGAACACGAAGACAATCGATACAGAGAAGTAGAGATTTGCACTGTTTCGCAGACCATTGGCATCTTGTGAGTAAACAGCTTTTGTGAAAATCCTCAGGACAGAAACAAGTACCCCTGTAGACAAAACATACATAACCCATTCAATCCTTCTTAGTTTCAATATCAAAGGGAACAAATCAATGATTCCACACATATTATTTAATATATTTAGCATATAACCCTAAATCCAGAATATTAATATGCTTCAGATCCCGGGGACAAGAAACTACACCTGCAAAGGAGAACCAACATAAAACAAGAAAATGCTAGTATTGATTTCAATTTTATTTTGGATCTCATAAGATACCACATAAGTATCTTTGGGCTATATGTGATTTGTCATTTGAGACTAAAATGAAATTTGTTGCTCCAATGCTTAGTCTCAATTTAATTTATATTTATATTTTACTTAAATTTAAAAAGTTTAACAAAATTAATTATACACATGACAATATTTTATTGGCTTTGTTGAGGATGATCCCGTCTTAGTGAAACCGGTTTCATTTCATCAATCAATTTCAATGCAAGAGATCAATTTCAAATCAATTCATTTCTTGAAAATATCAAATCTGAAACTCTAAATTAGCCAATTGAAAATGCTCTAAGAGCTATGATCATACCAATCACAATTAGATTCATGGGTTCAACTACAATTTTATATTAGCTCATAATTAATACCATTATACGAACATAAATCCTTAGGCAATTAAGATACCAAAGACCCAAGCATCTAGTCAACTCTAACATAAAAAAAAATGCAAATGCATCTATGATCATCTCATCGGAATAACAAAACACCATTTTCCCAGTGCATCTATGATCTACCAAACCAACATTAGTAGTAGCAGTACTACACTAAAAAGCTTCAACCTTTCCACAAAAATGGTAACCATCAAGTCAAAGAAAGAGAGAGGTTACCGGAACCAGCAGTGCCAGCAACGACAGCTTGCATGTACCTCTCCGGAAGCTCACCGGCGGAGCCAACAATGGAGCCCTGAACCAACGCATCTGCCACACCGGAAAGCCCAACAGCCCCAACGGTTACGTAAAACCCGGTGTACAACCCGACCCGACCCTTAACATAGAAGGCATCAAGAATTGGAACAACGAGCAAGGAAAGAACGAAGAGGGCCAAGCCGACGTTGATTCTGACGAATGCGTTGGACTTGTGGCTGTAGAGGATGATGGCGAAGAGTCCGGCGAGGCCGACGAGCATGTAGACGACGGCGAAGACTCGGTCAACGCTGGCATCGGGGTAGAGGTAGGAGAAGTAATCAACGGCAGTGATGAATGCGTTCCATGGAAGAAGGTAACCGAATCCGAGGGAGAAGTAGATGATGTATGCCAAGTGGTAATCGTCTTTTGGTGGGGCTTTTGAGGTGGTTGATGGGAGGAGGAGGGTGGATGATTCTGATTCAGGATCGTGGTTTGGTCCTGCTCCTCCGGTAAAACCCATTTTTGTTGGGTTGTTGGATTAAGAGTTGTTGAGCGAGAGGGAGAGGGAGAGAGTAATGGCACCTTTTTTTTCTTCTACGCTCAAAACGGAAAGTCGTTTTCACTTATCACATACATGAACATGACTTCCACTTTCAAAATATCTTTGATTTGATTTATTTTGAGTACGGGCCACTTAAAATTGGCTAAACGCCTAAACCCATGACTCCCGTCTATTTATGTATCTTATGCCAAATTTGTTAAAGATTTTTGGGAAGCCTTTAGCTTTTCAAAATTACAAGCATTTTGTTTTGTATTTGATAACCAAGAAAAAATTACTTGTATAAGTATAAATCATTTTGGAAAATCTTTCATTTTAAATATACCCCATTTTTTAAAAGTCTTAAGTGAGCACCTGATTTATTTTGTTATCAAATAGAAAATGAGGTGATTTTTCTTTTGAAAAATTCAAATATCTCTTTAAAAAATTCCACCAAACATAATCTAAACAGACCAATTTCTCAAAAAAATTAAACCCATTAAAGTTTGGGTTGAATAGACTGAGCTCGATTAACTTGAAAAGAATAACAGGTTAAATGGACTAACTCGTCTATTTTAAAAAATAAGTAACACTTTTTCTATATTTTATCTGATTCGACTCGAAAATTGTAACATCCAAAATAATTGCCCAAATTATAATTTGTTTTATTATATTTTAGTTACTAAAATAAGGTAATATTATATGTATGACTTAGTTTATACAGTTAGAAATTTTTCTGATGTCAATATCAAACTAAAATGATACACGCAATAAGTTTCTATGTATTAAAAAAAAAAAAGCATGCACCACGAGGAAGGAAAAATAATAATATAAAAATAATAGTGCATAGTAACTAAAATAATATAATATTCCAAATAGTAACCTGCATAGTAAAACTTCAAAACTATAAATAGGGCTATAATTTCATTAATTTTTCATATTCAGAAATCAATAAGAAATCCTCTCTCTTGCTCTCTCTCTTGCTCTCTATAGCTTTTCTCTAGCTCCTTCTCTTATTCTCTCTATTATAGCATTAGTTTTATAACAAAAGATTAGGAAGATTA
>JASCZI010242156.1:12836-24234 GCA_036250425.1 Stylosanthes scabra | reverse complement strand
GTGAGTGTGGGGGGCTAGTGTGCCTATCATCCCTACTTAGCAAAGTGATTCTGCTTTGTTGTCATGATGTTATAAAATCCACCAAAGGTTGAGAATTCCCTAAAAAAGTCTATGATGAGTGAGACAAGCAGATCAAGTCAAAAGATAAATAAAATGTGATGAAGATATTTGCATTGCATATCATAGCATTATTTTGATATAACTGTGATAGTCAAGTTATTTTCCGTGAAGAACGGCTGAAACCACTAAATGATTTTCTTTTATCTACTGGGAATTTTAAATTCTCACTATATCTATGTATTTGTGTGTGGTTTCAGATTTAGCTCAGTAAGGGCCATTGGAAGGCAAGCTCTTTATAGTTGTGTGTACTAATTCTACAGGATTATATATAAATAACCTGTAGATTATTATTTTCATGTTGTATGGGAGACAGCCATATATTTGTATATTTGTTTGTAATCGTACAGTCAATTTATCAGTTGATATAATGAATTTTGTATTCTAAGAATGGATGTTACAAAAATCATATTTATTCACACAAATGTTTTTAAGGATTTTCTAAAAAATTGGCATTTTTGTTTGAAATTTTATTTTTTGAGTTAAAAATAAAATATTTTGCTTAATTTTTTAAAAATTAATTAATAATTAATTAATTGACTAAACAGTCAGCCTATTTAACCCCATCGAGCTAGCCACAAACAGACTGAGTTAGAAAATCATGGTTCGTGAATCAAATAGGTTTAAATGGACCAATTCGTTTGAAAGCCCTACTATTAAGGTAAAAATTGATATGTAGTTATTTTCATTTGAAATTAATAATTAAACATTATTGGACAATTTTATGAATTTGACTAAGTTATCATTGAATAATTTTTAACTATGAACTTTTCTGGAAGAAGATTTATGATAGAAGAGAATTAAGAGAGACAAAGAGAAATTAAAAAAGAACGAGATGGAGAAATAAATAATTTCATAGAGAGAAATTTTAAAGAAGGAATGAGATAACTATTTCATTTAAATCACGCATGATAAATTATATTTACCACCTAATATTTATAGTAAACTAATAAATCTTCTAGAGTATTCTAAATGGGTCAAAACCCATAGTTTTACACCTAATGATACCCTACCCTTCAAAACAACCATGTTCTCAAGGTTGAGAAAATATAAATTCTAATTACAATTAATAAAAATATAATTCTAAAATATAAAATTCCTATAACAAAAACAAAAACATTGTGATACTGGGGTTCTTGTCCTAAATTTTGAATTTTTGAAGAATCTGTAGTTTTTCTGTTGAACTCTAAATTTGATTTTCTGAATTACTAGATTTGGCATTTGAATTTCTGATTTAGCTTTGAAATTGAACTCTCTAAATTTCTGAATTTTGAATTTCTGCATAGTCTTCTTCTTGTTGATGCTCCTTGTGAGTTGAAACTGCATCTAATTCATCTTCTTTTGATGATGATGAATGTTTTCAAATTTAAATCTGAAATGGTAACTTTGGTTTTAAAACTTCAGAGAATGGATTGCTCCACCTCTCTTCATAAAATTTTGCTAAAATAAATACATTTCACAGTATTTTGGATCATCAAAAACAATTTATCTATATTAATCCATTAAAAAAAAGCTTTAATATTGTTAAATCATCAATTTTTTTAGTAGAAGGTAAGAAATTGATAAATACTCATCAACAATTTCAATTTGTTCCATTAGAAGTGAAATCACCTTAAACCACCATAGATAAGAAGAATGGTGGCCAATGAAAGTCAATGAAAGCATCAATATTAGAAGTAAGATACTCCTAAAAGGAGAATTGAAAAAATTAGAAAAAAACTAGAAGAGAATTAGAGAAGAAAAAAAAAAGAATTGTCAAATTGAGACCAAAGAAAAAAAAACCATTCACTAATTTCATTCATACTAATTATAATACTATTATTGCTATTTATAGAGATGTAACTACCTAACTAAAATACTCTAATAGGACTTTAAGCCCAATCATATACATAAAAACTTTATACTAAAGTCAAATATATTTGAATTTTACTTTATTTTTAAAATGATTAATTATTAAGTAAACTTAGCTGCGAATAGATCTAATTCAAGTTCAACCCTAATTAGCTTTAGTATTGATATATTAAAAGATAAATCAGTCACAAATTAAATAGTACATATAAAAATATATATTTAATATTTTATTTAAATGTTATTATATTATTATAAAAAAAATTGATTATTCCTCTTGTTTGGGCTTGTGCCCTTGCTAATTTTTTTTTTAAAAAAATTAAAAGCATAACAAAATACTGTTAATATTTTATTTATTTTCTACTTAATTACGAATAATTAAAATAGAAATCACTAGAATTGTATAATAATAATAGTATAAGTTAATTACTTAATTGTAATTTTTTTGTTGTCTTAATTGTAAAATATTTGGATACATGCATATATTATACCTTGCTTAGAGCCTTAGAAAAAATAATAATAATGTACCTTGCATGTTGCGGCTGTATAATTTGACTGGCTAATGCTAATTAATTAACTAACCAAATGCGATACTTAATGGCATTGGCACGTTAAACAAATAAAAAATAGTATAATATTTTCATGATTTATTTATTGAAACGTGACACTGCTTTTATTATTTATTTATTGAAACGTGAAAATATAAAAAATACATAAATAAACATTACTTAGTCATAAAAGATATATATATATATATATGTATATATATTTGTGGTTATAGCATATTTTATAGGACAAGTTATCCATATAAACAATTTGATCTTTCAAAACAAATGATCATATTACACCAAAACGTATATTTATATGGAACTTGTGGTAGGGTCTTTGATTTTCTGGAATTCGTTGGATCCTGTCACGGATTTTGTTATTAGAAATTACACTAAAAATTCGTTGGACTCTGCCACAGACTTTGTTTAGTTTAGTTTTATTCAGAATCCCCTGCATCTTGCCATGAGTTCTTATAAAAAAAAAACGTAAAAGTTCCGTAGCAAGGTCTTTGGGAACTCATTGTTTCAATTTTCTTTGTTTTCAGAGAGAGAAAGTGAAAGAGAATTTAGAGGAAATCACATGGTTCAACCCACGCTCGAAGAGATAGTTGCTTCCGATGAGAAGGAGTTGCGGGTGGTCGAGTACAAGAGGCAGCTAGATAGGTTTCCGTGAGATTTGTTTTTTTTTTTTTAATGTTACTTGCTTTTGTTATAGTATTTTACCATCACTATATATTGCATTTTCGTTTGACGAATGTTGTTGTTGATGCAGTACGTTTGGCTGCCGTACAGGATTTACGCGGTGGAGGCTGTAGTCCATCCGTCGATATGGCATGAGGATCACAAGGCCCAATAGACTTCGATAGTGCTTCTCATCTACGTCGGATACATTGAGAGACACCAGGTGGATCGGGTGATCCTGCAGTTCTGAGGCGTGCAGAACACTCCTCATCGTCCACTTAACATCGATTTCCTGCATGTGAAAGACGGCCCGGGGATGGATAGGTGGTGCCTGACAGGTACCAGACTTGGCACGATTTATGGGATACCAAGTTTGCCCAGACGTTTGAGGTTACGCAGACAGACAATCCGGATCCCTCTGCAGACTTCTTGAGATGGTGATTTCTGGCTGGGAAGAGGTTCCTAACAGGGGGATGCATTACATCAGTTGCCACCTGATGAGATATCTATCGAAACCACGCAGAGACAGACCGCTCCCCTCCCACAATGATCCCAAGTACCAGATGTTCCAGACAACAGGCAACTGGGGAGGCGAATGTTGGTGGGCACCAGGACCAAGGCTAGGGATTGGCAATGGGTGGATGAGATGATGGTCGAGGATGCGGAGGTTGTCGCTCCTACACGTCGCATTCAGCACATGCCTGAGGGCGGTGGACGTCAGAGAGGCAGGAGAGGCCGCGGAGAGGGAGGAGACAGGGCACCTTCACAGCAGAGTCATGGTGGTGTCAGCACTAGTCACGGGCACGCAGGTTGAGGTCCCTTCTACCCCTCGGAGTCAGCAGGGTGTTGGCACACCCACCTTCAGCTCTTCGTCGTAGGCATTCCTCGCGGGACTTAGTAGCCCGGGGTTCCAAGATCTGGTGGACCATATATTACTATCTGACGATGGATACATGCCCGAGTTTGATGGTACTTAGTTCGATGTGGATTTGAACGAGCCTGTTTCTGGTCCATCATGTCTCTCGGTAGCACCCACCTCAGCACATGTGCCGAGTCCCTCACGGGAGATGACATTGCCTGCACCTGCGCATGTTCTGACTCCACCCGTGTCATCCGCACCTGCAGAGCATCATGATCAACCACCAGCACGCGGGAAGGGCTCTAGGATTCCTCGCTGCAGAGGCTGTGGCACTGGAGACATATTTTGATCTGTATTTTTTTTACTCTACTTATGGACATATTTATGGATTCATGCATTTATGAATCAGTAATGCTATTTGAACAAGTGAATTGATCAACCAAATGGTTAACCAAGTAAACTTGCAACAATACCACCATTCTCACCACCAAAAGCGCGTGTCCACGCGCTGCTCTTCCAAGCCTTCTTCTCCTCCTCATATGTTACCGCCGTCTTCTTCCTCCTCCTCCTTCTTCGTCGTTGTCTTCTTTTTCCTCCTCCTCCGTCGTCATCGCTGTCTTTTTCCTCCTCCTTCGCAGTGCCTTCTTCTTCTTCTTCTTCTTCTTCTTCTTCTTCTTCTTCTTCTTCTTCTTCTTCTCTGTTTTATATTGTTGTTGTTGTTCTTATTCTTTAAAAAACTGCACAAAAATAAAAGAAATAGTACATAGAAATAAGTTAGTAAACTGCGCAAAAATAAAAAGCAATAATGCACAAAAATAAAAAATAATAATGTGCAGAAATAAAATCTTCTTCTTCTTTCTTGTTCTTCTTTCTTCCTTCCTTCATGAACTGAAATTATATATTAAAAAAAAAAAAAAACTAATTCTTCTTTCTTCCTTTCTTCATGAACTGAAATTATATATATAAAAAAAATAAACTGAATTCGTGGTAGAGTATCACAAAACCTTAATTTCACACAATATGAACGAAATTTGAGGTAGGATGCCACAAATTCTTATTATTATTTCACACCTTTAGAATTCGTTTCAATGTAATTTGATTATTATTTATAAAGGGGTGTATTATGGTAATATATGATTGCTTTGGTTTTGGTTTAATAGGATAATTTGCTCTATTTTATATAATGACTTAATTACTTAATATTCTCCCATGTGAGCAATAAGCAAGTGATTATTGATTAATGAACTCAACTTTAGTACTGTCATTTTAAGTAAAATTCACGTTAAAATTGTAAACGAAAATTATATCCAGTTTTGCCAAAGGTGTTTAATATAGAAATATTTGATAATAATTAGAAATAAAAATTTTCCAATAATTTTTGTAGTGTATATATTATAAATATTAAAAGAAATTATTGTTTAGGAAAACTCAATTATATTATTAACAAATAGTGAAGAGTGTTATTTTTATTTTTTTTGGTTTCTTAAGGTATTTTCTAACCTGACAGACCAAGAACTAATTCTCTGTGGATTTAAGCTCCATTTAAGAATTTGTCGTTAGCCAATGAATTGCTGTATGTACAAGGCGGGATTCAACCTCCGACGCTTACTTAAGCGGATTAGTGGTTAGTTAACCGAAAAAAATAATAATTATCGTCTTTTAAAAAGTGATTAATGCTATTGCATATAGTCATTAACACCTACTCTTTTCATTAGGATATCTACCGGTTCGAAAGCCCAATGATTAATTCTTTAAAGGCAGAATAAATAACTCTTCTATACAAGTAAATTTTATTTTCAAAATAAATTATTAAACGACACAGACAATTATTCATCTATTCATCTATGGCAACTCAGGTTGATCATCAACGGTTAGTGTTATTCACTATGCTTTGCTAGTTAAACGTTACGTTTTTTAGTATAGCTTTTTTATTTAATCAAATAAATACTTATTAAAATGAGTAAGAGTTATAATTAGGACCAATTGATGAACTAAAAACAATAGAAAAAATGGGATTTTCAAAAAAATAAAACATATATAGAGAGAAGTGATAAGCAGCTAGAAAGAAGAAATAAACTCAGAACAATAATAAAATAAAATGCAAACTAATATCTATATATATATTATGATATGAAGAACAAAAAAAAATAGTTATTTTCATTTTTCAAAAACCATAGTCCCACCGAGGTGGAAGAGATGACAGTACTCCTAACTTGAGAGTGACCTGGCTGGCTAAACTCGATAATAGCCAAATTCGTTGGTGAAAGCAGCCGTAAAATAATGTATAAATATTTTTTTATCAATATAACTATAACTACACTAATATACGAATCGGAAATTCTGATTTCTGACACGCAAAATCTTAGGGAGACCTTCACGCTAAGTTACTATTGTCCTTTTCTAATTCTCTTCTTTGTTCCCAAACCTAAATTATTCATCATATATAACTAAGTTAATTGATAAAACATTTTTCCTCAATTATCCTATCACTCCCAAATTTGGTCTGTCTTATTGTAACGACATTTCTGAAATAAAATGAAGTGCTAGTATTAAAGTGTGGCGAAATTTGTTTACAATATATAGATAAACAAATGAAGAAATGAAATGGCATAATATACAATGATTTTCCCCTTTTTTGGGATGAATACTATGTTTTGAACATAACCAAATAACGTGTAAAATTCTTCCATATGTTTGAGTGAAATGAAATTGTTATCCGTTTGTAGCGTGGTATCAAAGTGATATCAAATTCATAAATCGTTAGTCACAATTTTTGCAAGAAGTCTTGAAATTAAAGAATAAAACGTAAAATGAAAATTTATATGTAATTATTTTTATATAAAGTTATTAGAAAAATCATAAAATAATTTGATATATTTAATTAAATTATAACATAATATTTTTAGTTATTAATTTTATATAAGATTAACTCCAATAAATTATTAAAAGTAAATACATGCATTCATAGTATTTATGTTCCTTTTAACTGAAGTAACTTCAGCAAATTAAAAGGTTATGACCAACATCACTCCAAGAGAATACTTAAGGCAGCGTTTGATTTGCTGCAAAGGTACTGAGATTGGAAGACCGTGTCTCAGTATTGTGTTTTTTGATTGAGGATTGGAACTAAAATTTCAGTTTTAGTCCTCAAAATTTTAGTATTTTCAGTACATCTAAATTGGAGGGACTGAAGGACTGGAGACTGAAATTGAAATTTTAATAATTTTTCCTTCCATTCATACCCTTATTTAATTTAGCAATTGACAACCTTACCCCACTCAATTGAAATTAAATTTTCTTGTCTCAGCCCCTTCTTCTTTCTTGAAGCAAAACTTGTGGTAACTCCGCCGGAGCAGGAGCAGGAGCACGCCGGCGGTGAGAACCGGAAACTCCGCCGACAACGACACCCACGTCGCCCTCCACCACCGTTCTCTTGTGCAACCACCACTCCTTTCTTTCTCTTCCGCAATAGCTAAGTCCAACACCACTAGTAGCAGCGGCAGCAACATCAACCAGTAGCAGCGGCGCCTTTCTTTCTTGCCGGCAACGACAGTACCAGCTGCAGCAGCAACCGTCATCGCCTCCAACCTCCATTCTCTTCGATTCTGGCTCTCTCCCTCGACACTGTGTCTCTCGTCTCACCTCTCTTCCTCAACGACGGCGCCGGCGGCCTCCAACCTTGCGGGCATCATCCTCCTCTCTTCCCTTTCTCTTTCTTTTCTTCCTTCCCTTGCCTCCATTTTCTTCTTCTTCGACCTCTGTTTGTCGGCGCTGGGAAGAGATGCAGGTTTCGTGGACCTGCTCTTCTCAATTTGGGGTATTTGGTAATTGTAATGTTTTAAACCTCTCATTTTTTATTAAACCAAATATGATATTGAGACACAACTCCATTTAGTCAACTCTAAACTAAACACAATACACAAATTAAATTTAGTCTTAATTTTTCAGTCTCAGTCTTTATATCTCTGTCTCTCAGTCTCAGTCTCGTTTTGAAACGCAGCCTAAGTGAGATAATGAGGATCATATGAAAAATGGCAAGTGAGGATGGCCTTATGCCTCATGGGGTTATCCATAATCCTAATCCATGCCATGTGATTGGGTTGAAGGGTTGAAGCCGTTTATTCTTCCTTCTGAAATCTCAAGGAATAGGATAATGGGGACCAACCTTAATTTGATGCCATACCCCATATGCTCCTCACTTCTTCCACATGTTTACAACCTTTTTATGCTCCTTTACTTTTATCCATTAGATCTCGAAATAAAGATTTCAATCATTAATTTATTAGTTATTAATTACATATCATATTTATTCTTAACACCAAATTAAAAATAATTTACTTTTACAAAAATAATATTTTAATAAAAGAGAGTTATTTGGTAAAAAAAACAAATAGTATGAAAAAAATTATAAATAATTTAATTAGAGTATGAATTTAAAATTTGACAAAATTTATAATTATTTTGATAATTTAATTTGATTTTTTTTCTTCTCTTACTTTTTTTAATCTCATCATAATAAACAACTTCAATGAATTAACCTAAGTTTTCTTTTAAGCCTATGACCCGGATATTTTAAAAAGGAAAAAGACTAGAAAACCAATACATGATCAATAAGGAGCCAACACATAGTTACGAATGATAACTCATATAAATTTTAGATGATAATTTAATCTTTAATATATAACTTACGAATAATAACTAATATAAATTTTAGATAATAACTCAAATATTGACTTGATTCCGTAGCACAAAATAGACTTTATAAAAAAAACCTAAATTTGACATTATTAATAAAATAATGGAGCCTGAAACTAGTAGAATTATGAACTCCTACAAATAACCCGGCCCACCTCCACCGCTTATTTACAAGTTGCAACTTGCAACCGGCACAAAATCAAACGGACTCAATTCTTACGCGGTTCAATAAGGATTTTTTTTTGAAAAAAAAAATTATAACTTACTCGTAATAGTTAGATATTTAAAATATAAAATTATTTCATAAATACTAAAAGTTAATAGGCAATTTAATCATTGTTTATTTTAGTAACAAAAAAAATCATTGTTTTTTTTATATATATTTATATAGAATTAATCTATGTGTACCATTATACATACCATTTTTAGTACGAAAAATATAAATATTAAAAATAATATGTACGAAAATATACAATGATACATATAGTATTACCGTTTGATTTAATCTGAGTTGTTTTAACATCTTCTCAATAACATAATAGGAAAATTTTCCATAATAAAATAAAATAAAATTTTATTTCCAATAAAAAATATAAATACTTTATTGTTCAAGATCCAATTTTTTTTGTTAATTACATCATATTCGTTAAATTACAGGGTTTTTTTTTGTGAAAAACATAAGTTCAGCTCATAGTTGGACGAACTTGGTGACATTTTTTAAAATTTGCAGGATGTTCGCCCAACAGTTAGGCGAACTTAGTGTAAAGTTATGAAATCTGTGCCATAGTTGAGAAACTTGCCGGACTTTTCTTTTTCCTCCTTTTTATTTTTTCACTTTTATTTTTAGAAAGCCAAAATTATTAATCTAAAAATTATACTAACATAAATTAATAAATAAAACTTAAAAAAAAATATTAACCTAATATAATCTAACTATATATTTAACATGCACTAAGATAATTTATGTTCACATTAAATAAAGTAATAAAAGATTTTATTCTAATTTAAAATAAATTAAATATTTAATATAAATTAATAAACATAACTTGAAAAAAAAAATCATTAATCTAGTCTACTTTAGCTATATATTTAACCACACTAAAAATAATTTATATCCGCATTAAATAAAGTATTAACATAAATTTTAATCTAAACTAAAATAAAATAACTAGTTATATTAATATAAATTAAGGTGTCACCAAGTTAGTCTAACTATTAGATGAGTTTGTGTTTTTCAACAAAAATATCCTATAATTGAATTAACATGTTGCAATTGAAAAAAAAAGTTGGATATTGAGAAATAAAGTCTTTTTTATTTTTTAATGGAAATAAAATTTTGTTTTATTTTATTATGGAAAATTTTCTAACATAATCACTTAAGAGACCAATTCATTTATTTTTTTAGCCCCAAGTTAAATAATAAAATAAAAGAGAATATAAGTCGGCACGTGTTAAAAGTGTGAAGAGAAGAACTAGAAGTAGGTACCAATTGGGTCCCTGGGTGGTGGGGAATGCCGAACACGTGTTTTGTTAGGTGTCATCTTGTCCTTCTCTTTGTCTTGCGCCTTTCGAAATTCGGACCCTTCTCCTCTCCAATTCCAATTCCAATCTCTATTTTCTTTTTCTTTTTCTTTTTTTATTGGCTTCTAAAAGAGGGAGAGCCTTGCAAGCAACGATTAAATATTACTCATATCGCTTTACCCATTGACTCAACTGAATCTTTCTAATTAAAAAACCACACACTTCACTCTACCTGTTTTCCCGGGAGGAGGAGAAGATTCTCATGCTACCTTACCTTCTTCATTAAATTAACAGGTACTTACTTACTGCTACTAATTTAATTTTTCCACTCTTTAAAGCTTTTAATATATGGCACCTGAGATAGTCTCTTTCACTAGAATTATTTATTATTTATGATACATGCGATTAATTTTTATGTGTTCTTAATTTCTTTGTATATACTGAGATAAAAGTTGATTTTTTTATGGGATGATCACAATAATTTTAGTTGAGTTTCTACTGAATTCGCTTGCTGTGGCTTGTTAGTGCAGAATTGAGTTTTTGGGTATGGAAATTATCGGTTGTGGTTCCACACCATACTGTCAAGTGGTTCAAACAAATTGGAAATTCGTTGAAAAGAGCTTCAATTCACGCCAATCAAGGGTTCCTAGCTTTGGGAATCATGGAATTTCTTGTTCCATGAGATTTCTTGATAGGTCACTAAGTGTTCCAGAAGAGTCTAGAAGGTTCAAGAGTTTTAGGGTTTATAGTGGAACTTCTGATGGCTATGTGATTGGTAGTGAAGGTGAAATTGCAGGGATTGATGAACATGCTGCTTCTAAGATTCTAATTCCAGGTTTACCAGATGGTTCAAATGGTGAATTTGGTGCTCCTATAAGCAGTTGCTTCTGGCAATGGAAACCTAAACTTAATATACACTATGAGAAAGCTGGTTGTGAAAACGTGGGTTCACCAAATGTTCTTTTTCTTCCTGGCTTTGGTGTTGGTTCTTTCCATTATGAGAAACAGCTTAAGGATTTGGGGCGTGATAATAGAGTGTGGGCATTGGATTTTCTAGGCCAAGGAATGTCCCTTGCTTTTGAAGACCCTGCCCCTAAGAGTAAGGAAGGTGAAAGGAATAGGGACAATA
>JASCZI010242155.1:2724-13390 GCA_036250425.1 Stylosanthes scabra | reverse complement strand
ATTTAAATATTATTGGATCTCCAGAAGAGATTCCTAAGATCGTTGATATTCTGAAAGAAGAATTTGAAATGAAAGATCTTGGAAAAACTAAGTTCTGTCTCGGCCTACAGATCGAGCATATGAAAGATGGAATATTTATTCATCAAAGGACTTACACTGAGAAAATCCTGAAAAGATTTTACATGGATGTATCACATCCAGTAAGTACCCCAATGGTCGTAAGATCGTTAGATGTGAAAAAAGATCCGTTCCGACCTAAAGAAGATAATGAAAAGGTCCTTGGTCCTGAAGTACCATATCTCAGTGCTATTGGAGCATTGATGTATCTTGCTAACAATACGCGACCTGACATATCATTCGCGGTAAATTTATTAGCAAGATATAGTTCCTCTCCAACCAGAAGACATTGGACTGGAATTAAACAAATCTTTAGGTATCTTCGCGAAACGATTGATATGGGGTTACTTTATAAATATGAATCCAAACCACAACTGGTGGGTTATGCAGATGTGGGATATCTATCTGATTCCCATAAAGGTAGATCTCAAACAGGGTATTTGTTTACATTTGGTGACACGGCCATATCTTGGAGATCTACGAAACAGACTATAGCTGCGACTTCTTCAAATCATGCTGAAATACTTGCAATACATGAAGCAAGTCGTGAATGCTTCTGGCTGAGAAATTTGATTGGATATATCCAATCATCATGCGGGTTGTCTGATGTGAAGATAGCTCCGACAACACTATATGGAGACAATACGACATGCATCGCTCAGCTTAAAGGTGGATACATCAAGGTTGATAGAACAAAGCATATTTCCCCAAAGTTCTTCTTCACTCATGACTTTTAAAATCAAAGGTCGATTGATGTTCAACAGATCTGCTCAAGTGATAATCTGGCAGACTTATTTACAAAAGCACTCCTTAAATCCACATTTGAAAAGTTGGTATACAAGATCGGAATGCGACGATTGCGAGATCTTAAGTGATGTGACCAACAGGGGGAGACTGTACTCTTTTTTCCTTGATCTGGTTTTTGTCCCACAGGGTTTTTCCAGACAAGGTTTTTAACGAGGCAGTGCTCATCATACAGGATATCGTACTCTTTTTCCCTCAGTCAGGTTTTTGTCCCACAGGGTTTTTCTTGACGAGGTTTTTAATGAGTTATATCCGTAATGGACGTCCAAGGGTGAGTGTTATAATAATTGAGGTGGCTAGCCGCCGGTTACTATACGGCACTATGCGGCATAGTAACCCAATAAATCATGGCCGTCCATTCCTAATCAAGTTACTATGTTGCATAGTAAATGAATCATAGCCGTTTATTCCTTTTCATGTAATAGTAAATCTTTTACTATAAATAGGGTTATGATTTCATAAGTTTTTTATATTCAGAAATCAATAAGAATTTCTCTCTCTTGCTCTCTCTAGTTCTCTCATGCTTTTCTCTCTTTTATAGCTTAAGTTTTATAACAATTTCTTATTATTTAATATTTTTTCACATACTTTTTTTAGTTTCATTTAAAAAATAAACGATAAAAATTATAATTGATAAAATACATAAAAAAGAAATTAAGAGGATCCATTTCTAAATATTCCCAGTAACTTAATATTAAACAAGTTTAATAACCCGTGCCATGCACGAGATAAATTTAAAAATATAATTTTATTTAATTTAATTAAAATTAATATTAATACTAACAATATAGTTTTCATAAAAAATTATAATTAATTTTAGTTTTTTGTGTGCTAATATCTAAAAGAATTTTTAAAATTTATCTATTTTGAATTAGAAAAATAAAATTATTTCAATTAGAAAAATAAAATAGTATAAAAAACAGAACGAATAACACATGTTTAGAAAAGAGACATTCTGTCATTTTTAATTTGAAATCATTTTTAAACTTTTTTTATAGCAAATTAATTACATGAACACAAAAATACAACACAATGAATATTATTGCAATTATCAATTTATCAACCACAAATTAATGAATATAATATTATATTAAATCAATTGTACTGTGTATGAGTTAAAAAAAGGTTAGCACAATCAATTTTCATGTTTAACTAAACTATATACGCTAGTCGTGTATTGCATTGGGGTTTGAAAAGTTAATAAATTTAAAGAATTATTTCAATTGACATTAATGTCAGTATATATTTAATTCATTATTTTGCTTAAAAAACAAAACTTTCGGTTAATAAAGACGTGATATTAATCTTTTTTGTGTTTGGCAAAATTCCATTTTTAAAAAAGAGTAAAAGAAATAACATCATTTGTAAAAGACCAATTAACTTTATTTTAAATGTTTTTTGTGTACAGTTGATTCATGAATTAATTACCAAGTAAGTTTGACAAAAAATATTCTCTTGCTATTCATTTTACTTTTTTTTTTCTATATCTTTGATAAAATTTCAATATCATATACAGAAGAGCAGACATAAAAAAATTATTTTGGGTTCTTCTGTTTCACTATCTTCAGTAATCATATTTTTTACATAATTTAATACTCTTAATTCAGTACTCATAAGTTTTACATAACCTAGTACTCTTAATCTTTATATAATTTAGTATTTTTATTTTTGTATATTCATAATATTTATGTTTAGATTTTTGTCAGATTAATTATAGTAAAAAAATACTAAAATTAGTAATGAAATTTGATACCATACTCAAGACTAAACAATTTGAAAAAAATTATGGTGGAATAATGAAGTTTGATATTCAACAATTATATGCAAATAAATCTAAGATGGATAATTTTGTGAGTAGTTATAGACCAGTTTTAGACATGACAGCGAAAAGTAAAAAAATTGCAAGAACTTCAAAAGTATCCTAAAATAATACAAAAGACAATCAAGGTTTCATTATCAATAAGTTATCTAACCGACATAAACAAAACATTTTTTTAAATAAAAAAATTCTTACGTTAAACAAAGGTTACTAAATTGTAAATTAAGGCTCATTTTTTTCATAAGCACTACATAAGCATTTGTTTCTATTTAACTATGAATATGTTACTAAATTATAAACTAAGGTTCATTCTTATCAAATCACATAAAATAATAGCGGCAACAGAGAATATATTGAAAGAAAAAATATGTTGAAACAAAGAAATATCTTTAAAAAAATACGTTACTAAAATGTAAACTAAGGTTCATTCACTAATAATATGTTGAAATCATGTTTACCTTTAAAAAAACAAAGAAAAAAATATTTACCTTATTCACATCTGAATAATCATCTTGAAATGCTGTCATATCAGAAACATTCAGCAAAAAAGAAGCCTAAGAAATAATCTCAAAAAATAAGAAACAATATTGAGTATAAAATTTATATATTATGTAGTTTGATTAATTTTAAATTACCTGTTTAAGATTATACTTCTTTATGAAGGAGTTGATTATGGATTCATCATGACACAACTTAATCACAATGATAGAAACAGGTTGGAAAAAGTTGAGGTTCTCCAACTTGACTAAAATCTTAAAAAGAAATGTCTTATCCTTGAATTT
Source organism: Stylosanthes scabra (assembly GCA_036250425.1). Taxonomy (NCBI): domain Eukaryota; kingdom Viridiplantae; phylum Streptophyta; class Magnoliopsida; order Fabales; family Fabaceae; genus Stylosanthes; species Stylosanthes scabra. Next base: position 9,868 of record JASCZI010242155.1, on the reverse strand, counting down.
ACCTAACGCATCAGGAAATTCATTTTTGTTTCCACCCTACATTGGATTGGATTGAAAACTAAAATGGATAGAATTATTTCAACAATAAAAATCTAGTTACATTAGATATAACAAACATGTTTAGTATAAAAAAATTACAATTCTCTATAACCCTCATTATATGTTTTGTTCTGAGATCTGAAGCAGATATATTCAAGAAATTGCTACCAACAGTTTCATACATGATGAATGATGCATAAGAATCTTCATCAGCAACCTTCAAGTTTAATACATACCAATATAAAAAATGACAAATTCTATAATCAGTATTATTATCTAAATACGTTCTTGATGACTTAGTTCACAAAGAGTACATGCTTTGGGGTAAAAGTTTCTACTTTTCCTTGGTAATTGGGATATTTCTAAGTATCCCCATCTTCTTTCACAGCATTTAGACAATTTTTACAACTCTTATACCACCAAGATTTCTCTGAAGTAAAATCCTTCACTGTTCCAATTGTAACATAAATTATTTTTTGAAATATCACAAATCAAACAAAAAATAATAGTGTCACCATCTATTTTATATGATTAAAATTCTTATTCGGTATACTGAAATTATAAAATGTAAACAAATTGTAAAACGACCTCTATAAAATCCTTAATCTCAGAAATAGTTTTGTATGGGGTATAGGTCAGGAAATCATTCTCCATTGAATATAGAGTTTTTTTTCTAAATTTATATGACTCAAGATGGTGTTCCAGCTTTAATACTCATAATCATATATTTAAAAGAGGTAAAATTAGAAATATTTATTAAAGAGATGCAACAATGTAAGTAATTTTAAGGAAAAAATATTTTAAAGTTAGCTACAATTATTAAAAAAAATCATACTGTTGTCTAAATGTTTTAACTTCTTCCAAATCACTATTGATCATTATCACAGAGTTGTACGTTGTATTTGAGATGTCCATTTTTCCTTGAAAAGGAATACACAACAACAACACCACCAATATTATATCATTAAAAATCAAGCAAATTTTTTTATTTAATGTATAACAGATAGTTGATAATTCAAACAATTAAAAAATTACAATACATGAAAAAAAAATTGCAAAATAAGAAATCATTTCATCCGAAAAAATAAGTAGTATTAAATAGTTTTGAAAAAACGTTACTACATTATTACAATACTAATGAGGATGCCTTTAATTAATGATAAAATTAAAATAATTTTCTAGAAACAAACATTCATGTGCCGATTTTTACATATACAAATGTTTTTCATATTAAGATACCAAATATAATTATAATATAACTAAAAATAATCTAAATAAGTAATATTAAATATATTAAATAAATTGTAAAAATACAACATTACAAATAATTAATTTTAAATTTTAAATTTTAAATTTAATAAATTTAATATTAATATAATATAATTATTAAATAACAAATTTAATATTAATATAGTATAATTATTAAATAACATATTCAATTTGAATTTCGCAAATTGAAGGATAATAACATATTCAGTAGTCTGATAGTCACATAGATGATAAGAAATTGAATTGCAAATTGATCACACAGTGTGCATCTCACATTTTTCTCAACCTTAAATGCAAGTAAGAAATAAACAATTAGATAAAAATAAAATAAAAACAATCGATGCATGTAAGTAAGACATTTTTAAAAGGTATAACTTTGTTAAAGTTTTAATAAATGTATATATTGTAAATCATGTAGATCAATCACAACAAAATGACAATTTTTTTTCGCCTTTGACCATGATATAAGCTCTCATTTTCCACCAAAAGTCCAATAACATCTAATTGATTAAATAATTGAAAAAATAATCAGCAGCATATTAATGAAAAAATAGTATGACCGATTAAAAAAAATTGTATACAATTTATAAATCTACTACTTACCAGATAGATGAGATCGTTCATTCGTCTGTTTCAATATGATAATATATCAACATGAGATATAAAATTAAAATGATTGCTAGGAATGGTACGATCACTGGTTATTCTCACTAGTGGCAGAAATTAACACATTAAAATTATTTATATAGTGATTTGATAATTCTACAGAGAGGTGGCAGATTATTTATAATAATTAATATTAATCATTGTATAATCTTAACCTCAATCTCTCTTAGCTAGAGGACGAGCTTTGAGAATTCTAGCCGAGAAATGGTATGAGAGAAGGGCCAGCTACTAGAAACAACTCTCTAGATCGTGTTTTGCTAGTCAAATGGACAGAAACACTAAATTCTTCCATGGGATTGCAAAAGCGAGAAAGAGAAGGAAGCGAGTGGAGATGATGAAAATTGATGGCAGAAATTATAGGGGCAAGAATAGAATACTGAAAGAGGTTAGGAGGTTCTTTAAGGCTCTATACACGGAAGATAATTTTATGGGTGTGAAGATGAGGGATGGGCTACTGAATAAGATTAGTGAGGAGGCAATGGTGAGTCTTGAGAGGAGGCCGACTAGAGAGGAAGTTAAACATGCTGTTTGGGATTGCGAACCGTCTAAGGCACCGGGTCCGGATGGATAAAATTTTAAATTCATCAGAAGAATGTGGGACATAATTGGTGATAGCTTCAGTAGTGAGGTACTTAGCTTCTTTGATTTTGAGAACCTCCCCCATGAAATTAATCTAACTTGGGTGGCATTGGCTCTAAAAGAGGATGGATCCACGGATTTGAAGAATTTCAGGCCCATCAGTATGGTGGGTTGTCTATACAAGGTAATTGCCAAGATTTTAGCAGCTATATTGAGGTGTGTTCTGCCTGGGTTAGTTGGAGAAGTGCAAATCGCATTTGTGAGTGACAGAAAAATACATGATTGAGTGTTAATTGCTTGTGAGGTGGTCCATTGGTTGAAACGAAGTAAGCAGCCAGCATGGCTTGTGAAGTTGGACTTCCAAAAAGCGTACGATAGAGTAAGGTGGCGATTTGTAGATGTGGTTCTCGAAAGATGGGTATTGGTGTAAGATGGAGAAGATGGAGAAGTAGCTGCCTTGGGGCTTCAATGTCGATCCAAGTGAATGGAGTTCCAACGAAGCCGTTTCTGTTGCAAAGGGTGCTTAGACAAGGTGATCTGATCTCGCCTTTCCTATTTGTGTTGGTGGGAAAGGTATTAAACAAGTTGTTGAAGAACTTGAGGAATTTGGAGGTTCTCAAACCATTGAAGGTGGGTAAAGATATGGTGGAATTAACACACCTTCAATTCGCTGATGACACCATTATCTTTTGCCCGAATGATTTTGACACCATCAAGAACTATAAGAGAATGCTCAAAGAATTTGAAATGGCTTCTGGTCTGAAAATTAACTTCCACAAATCAGCAGTTATTGGCCTCAACTGTGATGAAGAGGAAAACAGAAGAGTTTGTGAACTGTTGAAGTGCCAAAAAGTTTCCCTACCTGTGAAGTACCTTGGGGTTCCTCTGGGGGCAGACCCGAGAAAAGTGGAGACATAGAGGCCGGTGTTGCAAAAGGTGGAAAATAGACTTCAAGGTTGGAAAGGTACGCTACTATCAAAGGTTGGAAATTTGGTTTTAATTAAATCTGTAATAAATAGCCTACCTATGTACTATATGAGTTTATTTAGAATACCAAAATTTGTGGTAAAAAAGATTGTATCCTTACATATTTAATTTTTTTGGAGTAAAGGGGACGGTAGTAGAAGTATGCCAAGTGTGAAGTGGGATATTATTCAAAAACCAAGAGAATGGGGAGGGTTAGGTGTAGGTGATTTAGAATTAAAAAACCTATCACTATTATTTAAATGATGGTGGAGATATGAGCAGGAAGAGTGTCCTCTATGGAAAAATGTTGTGAGGTCGTGTAACAATTTACATGGTGTTAGCCTGATTGGTGAGGGTGTTAGAGAAGCTAAGGGGGGAGGGGGAATTTGGGGAAACATCATGTCAATAGGTAGGTGTAATGTTGATTTGTTAGAACTGTTTCAAACTGGTGTTGACTTAGTTGTTGGAGATGGAGGTAGGATTAGATTTTGGCATGAGAAATGGTTGAAGGAAGGATGTTTAAAAGAAAGATTTCAAAGGCTCTATAGTTTGTCAATTGATAAAGAATGCACTATCAAAGATTGTGGATTTTGGAACGGTTTAACTTGGGTGTGGACGTTCAATTGGAAAAGATCGCTGAGAGGTTGTGTGGAGAAAAGCTTACAAGATTTGATGTTGATACTATCTAGAGTTGGAGTCCATAGAGGGCAAGAAGATAGTCTAATTTGGAAGCATAGTACAAGTGGTATATTCTCGGTAAAATCATTCTTACAAGTTGCACACAAGAGCAGGGAGCAAGGGATTGACACAAATATGTACAATTTTACAAAATTCCTTTGGAGGAGCTTGGTTCCGCCTAAGGTTGAATTACTCACTTGGTTCGTTATACTTGAGAAGTTGAATAATATGGAGAAATTGGCTAGATGTTATTATAGAGGGGCATTTGGCAAAGCGTGTCATATGTGACTCAAGTGCTGAAACGTTTAATCACCTATTTTTTCATTGTATGTTTACTTGGAAAATCTGGTGCCATGTCTTGGATTGGTGGTGTGTCAAATAGGTTTGGCCGGAAAATGCTAAGGACTGCTTCGAAGTTTGGATGTCAAATACGGGTAAGATACTAGAGTCAAACTGTTGGGGAACATGTTTTTTGCGGTAGTTTGGATGGTTTGGAATGTTCGAAACGACAAAGTTTTCAAAGATAGCAACACAACAATTGTTCAAACTATTAATAAAGTCATTGCCTTCCACAACCAATGGATGCATGACTGGCTGGAGAAAGATTCGAACGGCATTAGAGGAACAGATTAGTCTACGGATATAACCAGCAGTATTTGGATTATCTAAATGTAATTTGTATTTTGATGTGTACTCTTATGTTTCCTGATTTGTAGTACTGTTGAACAAGTTGGTATTTCATACCTCTCACTCCCCATGTAGGGTTAATTGGTGAGTAAACAAATGATAAAAAAAAAAAAACTCAATCTCTAAAGAGACGGCAGATTATTTATATAGCGACTTGCTAATTCTACAATAATAACAGCCAAATAAAATTTTAGTCATTAACATACACGATTCTAATTTAGTATAATTATACAACGCCAACAACGTTAATAAAATAATAATCTGAATTGTAATAACACTAAGAATGTTAATAAAATAAATGATAAAATTTATATATTTTAAATTGAAACTAACCCTATTATCCATTAGAACTATCTCAACATAAGCAGTTTTACTCTTGTCAAACTTTGATAGTACTTTCCAAAGTCTCAAAACCCTTGCCTTTATGCTCCATACCTTGTCATCATCCAATCCACTGTAGACGATATTTTTTATAGGATCGTACGAAGTAGCCATCGTGCATAAAAAATATTAATAAAAACAAATTATGCTTAAATGATTTCGAATAACAATGAAAAATATAAAATTACAATGTAATTAAAACTCATGCATCACAATACATTACACACTAAAGAAAAGTTTTTAAGGAAAACTTTTTGTCATATCAAAATATTTATTATTATTATTCTGTACGTTTTAAATGTTATACTATTGTATATAATTTTGAATTTTAAATAGAATTATGTTTTCAATCCATAAAAAAAATTGATTTTTTAAAAAAAATAGGTTATCTTTGACCTGATCAACAGAGAACAATTTCGTAAATCTAAAAAAATCAATTATCTTTATTCTAAAAAATTATTATTGCTTATAGATTAAAATATTTAAGTTATTTTTTAAAAATACTAATAAGTTCAAAAAATTATTGAAAGATATCTCCAATTATTATTGCTTACTGCATATAAGTAGGATATTTTTTAAAAATTAACAATTTTTTTAAAAATTTTAATAAGCGTGCACATTGAAAGATATATCCAATTATTATTGATCAATTATTATTGCTTATAGAATAACATATTTAAGTAATTTTTATAGTTACGAACGATGAACAATTTCAAAAATCAATAGAAACAAACAAATTATAAGTTTTTTTTAAAAAAATGAATAATTTTTTCATAAACTGCAGAGAACAATTTCCTAAAATAAAAAATAAAATTATCTCTAAATATTTATTCTAATAAATTATTATTACTTTATTTGAGATTTTATTCTATAAATAATAAGAAAGTATCGCAATATTTTTAATCTTTTATAAATAAAAACAAATCAATAATAAAGCAATGAACGATTAGGGGTTAATGAATGAACGATTAGAAATAAGAAATAATTGCACTTAGAATTTAGGCAGGAAAAAAAATCAATGACAACATGACACGTGTCCCTAATCATCTTGGGATAAAACCCGTTTTTAGTATATTAAGGAGATATAGGAAAAATTAATATAAAGGACCACTATGGAGATTTAATTATTAAAAATGATCGATTATACTAAAATTATTAAAAATGATTATTTTATGTAATATTTAAAGAGAATGATCTAATATTTTAATAGAAAGACAAATATATCCTTAATTTTTTATTTATTTTTTTTAAACCTAATTTCTTTCCAATTATTTATGATACTCAAATCCTTATTGAAAATTTTCATCTTCTATAATAATTTCTTACTAGACTCCCCCAATTCTCCATGATAGAGGAACAATTTCATTGAATTCTTTTTTTATATACTTCAAACAAATTCCCAACAAGTTTTAACGTTAGAAACCATCACAAGTGTACACTAGAAGCACGAATTTGTGCCTTTGGCCGAAAAAAGGCAGGCAGATCCTTGACTTCATGGTACAATTGACCCTAGATCAGTAATTTTTCTTTATATATTTATCGTCCATGGCCTCTGCAGAACTAACATCTCTTCCTTGAGAAGATCTCTTATTCAATTCTAATTGGAGAAAAACATATATGTCCTTGAGGATGTGGTTCTCTTTACGTCTGAACAGGAGCTAATAAATTAGAAAGGAGACCAAAAACTATCACAAATTAAAGAATAATTTTTACTAGAAATAAATGGCTGAATTTAGTCCAGGAATAAAAGACACTAGAGTTGAGATTTGCCAAAGAAAAAGAGTTCACACACAAAAAGAACTGCCGGGTTCAGATTGCTTCTGGAGATAGGTAAGGTATTACTTGATTCAATCACTGAAACCACAATCTTGATGATTAA